>UELV01112044.1:3934-62008 GCA_900490015.1 Megastigmus stigmatizans | reverse complement strand
CCCTCCCACCGCGCCATACGAAACTGGGTTCGCCGTTTTAAATTTCCATCCTGGCATTTGGAAGTCAAAATGTGAGGAATTTGAAAACTTCGTCGTTGACGTCGTCATCGTATAACTGGTGAGGGAAATTTTGCGTGAAGGCGAGACACTCGATTACGTTGTCCCAATTATCGAAATCTTGGACAACTCCAATGATATTTAGCGTGCTCCGAGACAGATTCTTTGGATAAGGATTTTTATGAAGATGCTGGATCTGATCTTTCAGGTGTTTTTGGAGAAATTTTATGGGAAATATATAACAAATTATTAGTATAAATATATGTATATAGTAAATGCACTACTATGTGGATGTAATAGGAAATTTTGTCGAGTATTTAGTATTTCTTCGTACACAACATTCGTATTTGTTATATATCAAAGTTTCATATCAAAGACTTAAAGATAATTAGTTAGCGAATATTCTGTACATGGATACTCTCAAAATCACTACATCGTTTAATAAATTTATTAAGTCCATTGATAACTATGTCAACTATGCAGTAATAAAGACATATAATTTTAATTATAATAATATAAAAATATACTTGACTCAAAATTCCTGTCTAGTGGTCATTGAATTCTAATAGTTATAAGTAAAATTTTGAAAACTATGCCATGATAATATTTTAATTTTCTTAAGATGAAACAATATGAGTTAATAATTAAAGATGTAAAATACAAAAATATATGCTACTATACTGCTCTTATTAAGGAATAATTAAAATTCATAATTCTGAAATTCTATCTTTGTCAACGTGAAAATCGTTTATTTTTAAATGTATTCTAAATTTAAATCTCAGCCATTTAAGTCTTAAAATAGCATGGAAGCAAGGAAAACAGGAAGCACGTTATATTTACAATATTTTTAAGCTAAACCATTCGTTAATAGATAATAATTTAGTGACTTATGCTTATTTAACTTATAAACATTTATTATCAATAGTTATCGTTACCAATGAGATTAATAATTGTTGAAAAATATTAAATTATATTTTAATCGAGTTTACTGTAATCTTTTTAGAAAATAATACCAGTAAATTACTTTTTCAAAAATTAAGCAAAAAGGAAAAAGAAGAATTGAACCAGTATAAAAATATCACTCGATAAAATCACGCATGGGTCGAGGATAAAGGAGGTTCAAGAGTTCACCAAAGTTGCCTGAATTCCAATGCTGTTATTCCAATTCACTAGTCCACGTAATAATCGCAAGCGTCCTTCGATAAGTGTCACAAAACTTCGACGTGTATACGAGTGCGGCTGACGAAGCGAAGCAAGCGCAGCTCGTACAACAATCCGATATAACGGATAAACAGTCCTTTTTTTTATCTCCTTTTTGTTTCTCTTATATATCACCAGAGAAAATCGGAAGCACACACAATAGCTGTCCTCTTGTCTTGTTCTTGTCTTCTCTGCTTTTTTGCACACACTTCTTTCTTCTCCTTCTTTCACTTCCGTCAATAATCAACTTCCGGTAACAATCGTATATCACTTGTTGCTCGCCAGATTACTTCCAAATAAGGTTAGCAACAAAAAAAAAGAACCAATTCCTGATTTTCCTCGCTCCCTTCCTCTCTCACCCCCATTCGGCATGAGTTCGAATTTCGCGTAATATCTCGTCGATCCGTGCGCCAAGTCCGCCTACGAGGTACTTATGTGCGGATAACACGAAAGAGGGCCAACAAACAAGAGGAATAAAAAAAAGTGAGCAAAAAAAAGTGAGTTGACGAGAGAGACCAAAAGAAAGAAAATATGAATTCCAGTTTATAACCCAAAAACCAGTGGTAACCGCGAGGTTAAAAGTCGTGCGCGCGCGCGAGCTTAATTATACATATATATGGATACGTACAGCTATACGAGTGTCGGCTTTGTATTCGCTGCACAATGTGTATACATGTATGTATTTATACATGTATACGTGTATATATGTATGTGTATATATATATAGAAAGAAAAGCCTGTCGCGCGCGCACGCGCCTGTTGAAGCAGCAGAAAAACCCAGTAGTATAAGTTGCAAGCTTTGAGAGTATGAACCGACGTGGTGCGCACTTACGTTAGAGAGCCGTTCTGTCGGCCGAGCGAGCCGGGCCTCCCAATATAAGCGCGTGCAACGTGATCCTAGGCTGTAACGCGAGACCCCATTGGCCCGGCGTCTCGGCCAATCCACGACCTCGTTACTTGCCAGGCCGATCTACCTTTTTAGGCGGAGACGACACGGGGCACCGAAACTGTGACACGCCGCTCGCTCGCGCGCGCACGGGGGGTGTGCTGCGCCGACGAGCAGAGAGAGAGAGAGAGAGAGTCGGCGGCGGCTGGCTATTAGCTTCCGTACCTTCGGGAGCGCAGTCGCGCCGCGGCCGCGGACCCGGCCGACTTGACTCGCAACCGAGATGCGAGAGATGAAAATAGAGCATCGGAGGGGGAGCACCGAGGGGATAGAGCCAGGGAGGAGGAGGAGGAGGCCTGATGTACCGCGGCCAGCCGGAGCGCAGTTGCCGCGCGGACGCGAGCCGGCGACTTTCGAGCCGATAGATAAGCCGAGCTAAAAGATAAAGATTGGCCGAGATATCGCCGACAAAGGTCGCGCTTTTCTTGGGAAACGGGGTAGAGAGAAGGTGCGCTCTCTCTCTCCCTCTCTCTCTCTCTCTCTCTTAAGGGTGGCTCGGGCTAAACATGCTCCGTCAAGTGGGATGTGTGCTCTCGATTCCTACACAGTCGCTCCTTAATTTCCTTTTTCGATATTTTTGCTGATGCGCATTACATATAAATCCAAACTTCCGGCTACTCTTCCTATCTACCACTGCAAAAAATGTAATAGCTATAAACCCTACTAATAATTAAACGTAACAATCGATATTATGCCGTATTTATAACCTCGAAAAAAGGTAGGGATCCATTGCAAATGTTTTCTTTTAAACTTAAAAAGTTTAATAGAAAAAGTTGTTAAGGTCTACTCAAAAGTATATGTTGTTTCTAAAATAATAGTTTAATTATTAACCTTTTTATAATACGTACATATATTTGATTTTCATTTAGAAACATTTCACAATCTTTATTTGTGAATGCCGGCGTACTAAATCCAGTCTGTTACTACTTAACGTTATACTCATCATTTATCTTCATATCTTTTTGTCGAATTCTCAGAAATTATATACCTACTTATAATAAATAAAATTATTTGATGATGTTCTAAGAAATACTTAAGAATACTGTGTTTCTTAAAACTATAATCAAAAACTCGTAGCAACAATTTCAGTTGGTAGTAACCGTATTCAGCATAATATAATATTTTTTGAAAAATCGGAAAATATTTTTCGGCGATGCCCGTTATTAAAAATAATCATTAGTTAAAACATTATTGAATATGCATAAAATAGTAATAAAATAAAAATATAAAAGAGTATAAATATTCATAGATTGACATATGTTTATGTAAAATTTCTAAAACTTGAATTTAAATTGCTTTCTTTTATTAAAAGATATAATATTTTTTTAAATTCAATAAATCTATGTTATATATACTCGTTTTTTAACAGCAATTACTTTTGGATACATTATCATATTATATTATATTTATAATAAATCGATTTCTGCACAGCAAACTCATAGGCAATAAAAACATTTTTGGGTCACTCGTTAGGCACTGTCAGTCATGTCACTCGAAATAAAGGTCCTCTGACATAAGTAGAAATACCCGAAATATAACAATAGCTAAAAGAAAATGTAAATTTCGGCAAGTTGGAGCTGCATTTCCTTGCCGCGCACTCGCACAAGTTCATGAATGACAACGTTCACGTGGTTTCTCGGCTAACCACGTGGCGTAATCGCCTCGAAGCCGAGCACTAGGTAAAGGTTACACGTTCGAGGAAGAGAGAAAGGAGAGGCTGCAAGAGAATGAGAGAGAGAGAGAGAGAGAGAGAGAGAGGGAGAGGGAGAGAGAGAAGGGGCGCGAGTGTACAAGCGCAACGAGCAAACTTCGATTGGAAAATTATGTGCTACTTCGATTTGCCAGAAGCTCGAATGCCCAACTGCGCGCAATCTGGAAATATCCGTGCGGCCTTGAAATCGCCCACGAAACTTGCGAATCGAGAGAGAGAGAGAGAGAGAGAGAGAGAGAGAGAGAGAGACAGACAGACAGACAGACAGAGAGGGAACTGTCTTTATCCTTAATCCCATGGAGGAGGGCGCACAGAGATCGCACGGATGCTCGATAAGCTCTCGAAAGCGGCTGAGCAAATATACGTTCTCATCACTGTGTATGTGTATCTTACTCACGCGGTCGTTTGTCTTGGGAACGCCAATGCAACGTTACAGTCCAGTCAGTTCTGCCCAAACTAGATCACTAGATCAAAGGCGATATTTTATTCTTCGGTGCTCGTCTTTTCTAGGTGGAATGCAGAGTCCGAATTAGGTGCATTGCACAGACCGAAATGGGTGTTGGCAATAATTGGTGTTTAAGAATTTGTTTTGAAATTGCGCTTCTGAAGCGATGACTTTCAACCAAAAGTTTTTCTGTTAAGCACACATGTACACATGTTTATTAAGCTATATTATGCGCCTGTCCATTGCTTGTAGATAAATGGCTGCTTAATTCGAAAAGTTTAATAGAAGCCCTGCGGTGGCGAGACTAATATTTGGTTTGACCTATGACAATTATTTATTAAAGATGCAAATAGAATGGAAATTCCTAGAAATGCAAATCTTACTTTTTGTCTGATAATAGTAATGAACTACTTATAATTGAATAACTGCTTGTCTTCAATTATTGCCTTTGAACGTGAGCTGCTTATTTTACTTACATTTAGAAAAGAGCAAGGTTAACTTGTACAGAAAACCTATACCTTGTAAACGTGAGTATTTTGAGTTAAAAGATTTTTCAGCGTTGGCGATCAAACGTGTTTAAAAGCTTATACAGTGTCCAACATTTGACAAGATTTTCGTTGAAAAGCTTATGATTCTATTACTACGAGCAATTTTTCGAATTACCATGATATTACAGGACTTTAGAAACTTTAGCATTCGGTAAAAATATCATTGTAAATAATGTAGCTCTTAACCTTTAGAGAACCAGTTAAAAAATGTAACATAGGCCGCAGATATTCATTTATATTCGGATTATCAATTCTATTTAATCTAATTTTCTCTTGTTCTTCCCTGTGTGAGCAGGCGAAACATTTTCTTCTTTTCAATTTAGTCAACTCCATGTAATGATTACTTAGCCGCCTACTATCGACTGTAAAAAAGTGGTTACTTATAAAATTTGGTGTAATTAAACTGTTTTCATAGCCCCTTGCAGAATGCAATGATGTAACTCGGCAACAATGCAAAGTAGAAATTATTCAATTATATTTTTTTTTCTACGATTCACATAAAACAGCATACGATCGCCTCTGTAAACTCAGCGCTAACGTTCCGACGGCGTTCGTGGAATAATATTTACATCGCAGGCGCAAGTAGACGGCGAATCTCGCTACCTCGGTTCTCGTAGCTGGAGCGCATGTGCCGCTTTTGATCAGATCTCCCTGAGATATCCACCAATTCATATATAGATGTACAATGGCGAATATCTTGATTTCAAGGGCCTATTCAATAAGATTCCGATACACGGGTCACATTATTTGGAATAAAATGTAATTCCTACAAGTTTCGGGAAAATCTAGGATCCGCATCTCTGGTCATCTGCTCGTTAATCTATTGATGGTCTGCCATTCAGTTATTTCTGATGCCTCCAATTAGTTTAAATCAACAGATATTTAAGGAGGTTCTATCAGTGCATAGTGAGTCAAGTAAAAGGCGAGCGATACTCTGATTAAACTCACTCATCCTACCACTGCAATATTGGCTAATGCCGCATTATTGTATTATTATATGTTTGAATAAGTGCCTGTCAATTCATGGTAGTCATGGTAAAGGTACTTTTTTTCATTTATTAATTTGTTCTTATTCACATTTGATTTGAATTCGCTTCCAAATATTACATCAAACATTTATTAATATAGAAGAATTATTTCCGTATTTATTATCACAAACTGTTTTTTATTAATATGAGAATTTCTAAATTAAGAATGCCGAAATTGTTGTTTCCCATAAGACGCTACATTAAGGGACCGGAACTGACTGGAATTGAACCGAAACCGAACCGGAACTGACAGGAACTAAACCAAAACTGACCAGAACCGAACTGGAAAAGATCGGAACTGACCCGAACTGGATTGGAACAGAACCGGAACTGACTGGAATGGCACCAAAACTGACCTGAACTGAACCAAAACTGACCGGAACTGAACCGGATCCAAGCCGGAACTGACCGAAACTGAACTGTATCTGACCGGAACCGAACCGGAACGGACCAGAATTGAACCGTAACTGACCGTAATAGAACCAGAACTGAATCGAAACTGACCGGAACCAAACTGGAACAGACAAGAATTGGCGGGAAGTGAACCGAAACTGACCTGAACTGTTAGCAACCGAGTAATTGATGAAATTCAAGACGCTGATTCAATATTAGAGGATTCATTTAGCACAGCAACTTCAAAATCTTGTGAATATTCAGGAGTTGGAAAAACAGGTGTTTAAACTCTATTCAAACAATTTTGAAAATCTCAATGTGGTTGACATTAACTGTTTGAAGTGGAAGGTAAATATGAACACCTGAAAGAGTAAATTGAATAAGCGAGTGCTAATTATTCAAAATTAAAAATAATAATTTATACTATTTTCCAATAAGTTTATCAATGGCCGTGCTTGCCTGATGTATGAAATAGGAATTTCAACTGCACTTTCTTCATGGCTACTTTGACTGTAGATTTTAGAACTTGGAACAGACTGATCGTGTGAAACGTTTGGATTAGGCACTTCTTGGTAATATGAATTCGTTACATTGTGAATATGCTTACAACATTCAGTGATTAGTATCTATATTATATTAAGTAATACTTTAGACTCTAGAATTATAATAAAATGAATGTAGCAAAATGCTTTACAATAGGTCAAATTTTAAACAAATTAATATTTGTATTTGTACATTTTTACCCCTTGGAGAATTTAGAGATAATTAAAAATACAATACAAAAAAAATAAAACAAATATCTTTTTAAGTAAAGTTCTATAAAAATAAATTAATAATTTAATTGTTGTTAAGTGTACATACTTTCATTAAATGAGTTAGATAAATCTGTACACGAATCTTGTTTTGAAGGAGCAAAATCAGTTGCAGAAAATACATTTGCATTATACGGATAAATCCCACATTTTTAAAAGTATTAACTGCAGTCTCTATTATTTTGTATATTAAATTGAAAATAATTTTTCCAAAGTTACTCGTTGATTTTGTCGTCGTAGAACAGTTATTTTTTTCACCAAAAGATCTATTAAATGGGCTCATAAAGCCTACATACAAAGGCTGCATCCTGTAAATACAGTGGGGTGGAAAACATATTACACATATTAAATATAATAACATTGTTTTCTTTAGATAATTCTGTAACTTTTAAGTTCTTGATATGTGAAACGTAACCATCGAGTAAAAGTAATACTGGATTGTCAGAACTAGGATGAGAATACTTTATGAACTCTTGAAACCATTTTACAAAAATATCCGTTTGCATGTATCCACTCTTGTGGTATTTAGCCCATGCACCAGCTGGTGTATCATGTAAAAATTCTTTATTTTCCTTTACCCTGGGGAAAATGAGCATTGGAGGCCTGTAAGAGCCTAGTGCGGACATGCAAATCTCGGCAGTAGCCGTCTCCACACAGTCTGCTGCGGTTTTTCCACCCACTTGCTTCATGCTCTTTTTGGAGGTTATTCTAGGTGCTGATTTTGGTATAATGGAATAATCTAAATAGACCTGCACTCTTCATCATACCCTGTTTTTTTCTAATAAGTAATAGCCTATAAACTTCAGATATCTGTCTTGTAATTTAAATGCAGGCCATCGTCAGCGATTTATTTAAATCAAAGTTTCCTGTATTACTGTACTTAGCGTAAAGCCACTGCAATCAAGATTTACGACCAACAATTGACATACAGATATAAAGATCGGTGGTTCATCCGCGACTTGGACTATTTCCGGCTACTTAAATCTCTGCAGATGAGCTTGCGCTTCACATGTCCGCATTAGACTCCTGGAATCAGTGGATTTCATGAAAGTATACTTGCCATTAAGTAAAGCTCTTCGCGGGAGACAGCTATCTTGAAACGTTCTTAACTGCCAGCGGAGTTTCTACGAGTGCAACAATTTCGCCAGTGGTAGCGGAATCATTTGCTCCACTCGCTTGGTCTTGAGTACTCCTATCCTGTGAAGATTTAAATTAGACCTTTGACTTGCGTGATCTTATTCCAAATTCAATTTTCTATTTTCGCTAGAGATCCGAGAGAGTGCAATAGAGAGGGGGACGAGAGAGAGAGAAGGAGATGTCCAAACCGGAACGACTTGATGCATACAAATATATGGATACCGCCGCTGCATCTTTTATTATTGACAAATTTAGACGAACGTTTATTTCGCACGCGCGCTATATATTCTATAGACTGCTGTGCATCAGTGCGTCAGCAAGCCGAATTTTAATCTTCTAAAGTTAGATAGTTACTTTACTACACTGATTGCTTTTAGTACTGAGTTTGCTTCCTCGCAATTTACTCCGTCGACTTGAGGAAAGAGATATTTCACTTGGATTATCGTTGTATAATATATATACTCGAATTCTACCTCTTTATTTCAAATTCTATTTATAATGGAAGAAAAAATCGTTGCCTGGTTTGTGGCATGGTTTGACGAAAAATTTTTTAAATAAATATTTATCTAACCCAAGAGAATCACGACTTTATCTTGGTGTACAAAATGGAGAACAGAAAATAGCAGCTTAACTACGTGGCAAATGGAATGCGAGAAAGTAGGAGGGAGCTCAAATATTAACGAGCTTTCAACGAAACGACTCTATAAAATATAATGCACGATATTAAGATCAAGAAATCGTTATAAACTTTCTTTTGCCAAGGATTAGAAAATAAATAATTAAAATCTGTAAAATAATAACAGCTAAATAGAAAGAAAATTGCTTCCAGTCTTAAAAATCAAAAAATTGAGCTCAATAAAAATCTCAATTTAATATAGTTTGTGAAAAATCTGTAGTTGAATTAATTTATTTAAATTTCTGGTCTGCTTTACATTTCATCATACTTTTGAACACTTTATTTTAAAATGAATAAAGGTAAAAAAGCACCAATGGCTGGACACCTACAAATAGTATCAACCAATAAAATGATATTTGTCTATCTATTACTTTACCGAATCCAGGTATTGATATTGATACGTTTACCTTGAATATAATAATTATTTATTAAAATTTAATTATTTCTCTTTTACAGTGATCTCTAAAGCAGAATCCTTAGAGGGATTGTTTATAAAATAACTGTTTATGAGTTCTATAGATATATTTAAAGAAAATCCAACTCAATAATATGTTTGACTTAATTATAACACAAAAAAAATATTCAATGTGATAAAACTACCAAAGTGATTTATTTAATTAATGAATTCTCTACGTACTAACTTGATTTGATATAAGTACCTAATAGCCATGTTCGTAGCCATATATATTTTCAATAAATAACCATTCGAAAAACCTTTATACAATTTCTTTTCCATGAAATATTGTAAAAAAAGAAAGATTTGTTTGTACCTAATAGGAAAATGGAGTTTCGGCTATCCGACTGACAAATATATTAAATTTTTCAATAATTTACAAATATTATCATCAGTAAATTAAATTACTTTTCCATAGTTGAATAATATTTTGAATATAAAGTAGCAATATCTGTTTATGAAAAAATAAGATAGGTTTGTTCTTCGAAAGAACGTTACAGACTGCAAAACAAAAACTACAGCATAAACTCAATGATAAACCTAAATTTTGTCACTGTCTTAGAAAATTATGCTTTTCATGTTTTATTTTAATATTTAGCGGTTCATCAAAATGACAGATGCTCATAAAAGTGATCAACAATTTGTCGACAATTCTCGTCTCAACAGCGTACATCTGTTCGAATTTTTTACCTCCCACACGTGTGTGCATCCGCATCGAGTCGAAATTTCTGCAGAGAACAACTTCCTCCTCGAGAATCGCGGATACGCATTCGGGGAGTAGTATAACGTTGGCGCTAAAATTCACGTTCAATAACAGGCTTTTGCGCGCTGCAAGATTAATAGAACTCACCGCGCGATACGCAAAGATATGCAGCGTATATACAGGGGCTCGCTTGAATCGCGAAGTCGGCTCATACGAGAAAAGCAGCGAGAGACGGCCGAGCAGAGCGAGAAAGAGAGAGAGAGAGAGAGTGAGAGACGCGCGTTAGCGATCGAGTTAGCACGAGCGCGGGAGGGGAAGAATACGGGGCACGGAAATAGAGAGGCGTTGCGCAACGCCCCGGTAAATTGGGATTCTGACGCGGGCGGATGCCATACCGACCGCTTATTGAGCTTTTCGAGCAATCCGCGAGGAGCAGCGCGCGAAGGGATAGAGCGCGAGCGTCGCGTCAGACGATCGCGTATTACACGACGCTCGGCGCAAACGCAAACCCTATATACACTACGTGACTCTCACTCACTACTTGCATGGATTCTTTTAGCAGAGGACCGTTCATTTCTTGCTGTAGATTCATTTCTTTTCTATTTAACATTTCGAAATGATAATAATTGTTTATTTATAAACGGACGATACTCCGATCACAACCGTACTTATAAGATCTTAATTTTTGGTTCTTCTATATTGCGTAAAATACTTGAAGAAGGAGCTTTATTGTTATTAGCTCATTATTCTTCTATTGAAAATTAATTGTTAGCATGATGTTAGCTCAATCAATTTATCTTTTCATTTAAAAATAATGTTACTAATATTACATTTCTCTTATTACTATTCAATTAAAACACATAATACTTTCTGATTTCTGACAAATTCTACGTCTTCATTAGAGTATAATAGAGTTTAAAAAACATTTTGATTTCTCTTACATGACAAAAAAAATTGGAAAGTAATTGTATTCAGCGGTTTCTACCTCTTTTAGCAGATCTTTTAAAGTTTTTTTACATACAAATGGATGATACAAATTGAAATTTTAATAGGAGCCTGTGTTCGCCTCCTTTGTATATCAACTAGAATAAATCTCATGAGTAGCTTCAAAACATCGCAACTGAAATTCTTTTGCTTTACACGAAAAAAATGACCAGTACTTTTCAAAAATGTCGCTCTCTAGTCGAGAGCAGAACAGTTTTAAAAACCACACTGCAGTTTGAATATTAGATAAGTAATTAATATTTCGTAAATGTCGAAAAATCTTAACCACGAACTTTGAATGAATTATACGTTAGTAATGTTGTTTCTTCCAAATAAATGATAATCGATAACTTAATTTTTAGAATATTTGAAATTATCACGAATAATTTAATTGTCAAAATTTATATATAATGGTATTGCTACTATTATATACAGATCATGATTTGTATGACAGTTAAGATATATTTATTAAATAGACTCCGGTCTATAAGATAAAACAAAGTATTTTTCATAAGAGTAAACGATTCATAACGTTATTAATAGAAAACCGAAATACATGAGGTGATCTTGTCCTTGATCTTAGACGTTAATTCTGAAGGAGTAAGCTGTCAATAATTGGGCTGCTCAGTGGCTACTTATAAAAATCTTAAAAATACTGTTTTTCCTGTTTTATCTACGAGCTAGTCCAAAGAAATAGAGCACACAATAACCCATTTAATGCAGCATTAGGAATCACAAAATATAATACAGGGGAAGTTTGTTACAAATAACAAATCTTCATTGCATCTATAGATTGTACTAGACAGGAAATCTTGAAAAAGAATTTTCGAGAGTTGACGACACGTCATCGTCATTGGCAATCACCGGTCTCGGATTCACTATACACACGATAGGTCGACGTTGGCAAGTCGTTCGATCACGTCGATTCTTCGTGGGAGTTTTGCCTACTGGTATAAGCTGCGAAAGAGATCGATCGAGCCGAGGTGCAAGCATACGCATACATTGCGACTGCACGATTAACTATCTATTTTCGGGCCCCACACGCGCGCGTCGACAGATCAACGATCGCAATGCCTTCGCGTAATGCACTTTCTCAAACGACCGGAATCGCATTTATATGTACGTCCATTAACGTTTAAGAGCGGATGATTGCACAGAATACACTTCACTAGTTACGTGTAACTGATCATATTGGGGTTCACATTCTAACCGTAGCTTTACGATTTGCGATATACTTTCACATATATTTATGTTATTTACTGCAAAGTAAGTTAAAAAAATACTTTTAATTTTGTAAGACATATAAATAGAAAAATGATTACGAAAAGCCTGTTCTAAATGGGCAATTGCGAAAAAAAAGCAGAATTCGTTCTATTAATAAACGCATTTACTAATGACGCTTTTCAAAAAGAATTTTTCAACGTCAATAAAGGTCGAACGAATATTTATCTCTTGATCTAAAAAAGCACCTTTTTATTCAGTATTTTATTTTGTCGAACGTACAATCTTGTAGAAATAATAGAAGGTCAGAAAAATTCACTATAATATATATCAAATGTTTTAAACTTATGTTGATGTGTTATGTCTATGAAAATATATACAGGATTATTAATTTACAGAATATATGCGCAGACATTGACATTGACTTAATAGAAAATATTGTTCAAGTTCATACCCTAGATACTTAGTTTTACAAAACAAAGCTGTTTTACTTTTCACCGTTTTAATTAAACAGTATTATAATACTTCAGATCAATATCATTTAAATTTTTTTTTTTCACTGTTAGCTTGCGTAGACTTGACACCGCCTACGATGACAAGAGAAGGTAATTATTTAAGTATATAAGGGCTTGGAAAGTAAGACAAGTAAGTTAAAAATATCTGGTGTTTGCATTTATAGATATTTTCAAGACGTTGTCAAAGGACGCCTATAAGTCGGAACGCCTGACGAGCAGTTCTTTCATTTAGAGCATGCTTTATGAAGTCGAGCTGCTCTTAAAATAAAGGCACTTAAAAAGTGTCGTGCGTTCAATGGATCCATTGGTCCAATTCAAATATAATATTGAAATACTTCTCTCACCAAAGCGTCGGTAGATCATTCGGATAAAAAGTGTACGAAAAAATTTTTATCCACCAAAAAACTAATTGCCGCACAACTACATTGTTATTCAAATATTTATTGACTAAGAACGAATAAACTCAAATATATCTGTAATTGTGTATTTTGAAAATTTAAACTTATATGATATGTATTAATAAACAATATAGACTGGAAAAGGGCAATAAAAAAATCGCCGAAACTTCGTCGACGAATATCAATAAAAGAAAATTGACACGTAGCACAACCACATTTTGATATTTATTTGAATATAGAAAGCAACGAGTGTCTTGAAGGATGTATATGAATAAACTTAAAATTTGCGAATATGTAGTATATACACTATTCAATTTTCATAACTAATATAGTAGACGAGATTTAGTTTAAAGTTTAGTCGGGGGACAAACGCACTTTTCCCAAGTTATTAATTTTTAGATGCGAACAGATCAACAAAATTAAATATTTTGAAAATTTTATTAGTGGCACTTGATGAATTATTTTGACGAAGGCGAAAGCCGTACTCTTAATTCTACTCGTAAATTGCACGAAACTTACGAGCGTCTCGCGAATCTGTATTTCCAACGTTAAATTTTGAATCTCATGAAGCCTATTAAATTCATGGATGCGCACATATAAATAAATACGCCTGCCTTTAAGTTAATCATTTTAGGAGCTGCACTTCTATATATTCTCAAAACATTCTCGTCTCAACTTCGATAAATTAATTGACATTTTGATGACATCTATACTTACCCACATTTATTGATATACTATCGGTAGTTTTATAATATTTATAAATAATATCATTACCTCATAAGAAATTTTTGTACCTGCTAATATCTTTTTATTTGATTTTAAGAAAAAGGTACTTTTCTATGCTCTGCGTATAGGAAAGTTTTGAAATTAGGATAATTGGTTAGAGAAGACACTCTGAGCATATACAAAGGTGAAAGATATCGTATACGTACTTCATGTTTCTCATAAAAACAGGTAACCGTAACACAGGAAATGTATATTGCTGGCGTATTTTTTATAAACTGTTTCCATTGTATCCCGATGCAAGCCCTTTATATAGCTATACACACAGCTGTAGTCTCTGTATACATTTTTAGCGTTCATAAGCCAATTTGAAGCTTAGAAAGAAGCTGCAAAGCGCGAAGGTCATTAAATCATCATCATCAACTCGTACTTGGGAAGAGATGAAAAATACAGAAGCGTTACGCAGCGATGCCTCGCGGGCTCGCGGTTCCGTGCACCTGACGCGCGCGCGGCCATCGTTGATCGCACCACTACGGGAGCCACGTGTATTCCCACGCTCTCCGGTGTTTCCCTCAAATGTATAGGTGCATCGCATATACCGGCATTGGCTCGTTCGTTCTAGCTATGACTGACCTGAGCCGAGGTTCGTTTCTTGAATAGGAACGTCCATGTGTAGGAAAGAACCGAGTGGATTTGAATTATGCATCTTAGTTTTTTTGTTATTTATAGAAAAGAGAGAGAGAGAGAGAGAGAGAGATGTCTCAACTACGCTTCCTTGTATTTATCTTGGATTTCGAGTTGAATTACTTCGAAAGGTACGTATTTCTCTATTTGAGAATCTTCTCAATTAAGCATTTGTATCTATATTAATATGCAATTACACAGACAAGCGTATACAATATTTATGCTTAGGCAGTTATACAAAATAACGTCTTCATTCTTGAATGCTTATTCGGGCAAGGTAAATGTTCCAGTTTCTGCTCATTAAGTACCCATTTCTACTCTGCACAGAGTATTATTTCTGTTACATATAGGTGTTACATTTACTTAACAGCCTTACAAGTAATACTTTTTAATTGATTAAATATTTCTGCTATTATTTTAGTAGTTTAGAACGTATATATTTGGTATTTGTAATAGCATAAAAAAGACGAAGTGAGTAGAAATAGGGATGTAAGTAAAAATTGAGATATTCACCTTACAGCTTAGGTGTATTTCGTTAAAACTCATTTATTCGACATCTAAATCACAATTGAATAAGTTGAATTAAATAATAAAATAGAAAAGTTGATTAGTTTTCAATATGCAGAGTTTTTAATTATTTAACGAACAAATATAATTTGTATAAAATTTATAATTAAAGGTAAACGGACTATTAATGCTGTACAATGCAATAATATAGGTAAGAAAATATTTGCATGATTCATAAATATATTTAACTGCAGACTACGAAGGCTCATAGAGACATATATTATTTTCACTCGCATCATCTTGTGTGCCTAGTTTAATATTCAGATAGATGCATTACTATATTCCTCATTTAACTTAAATCCCAGCGCCTCTTATTTTTACACCCACGAAAATTCTGCCTCCACTTCTATATCGGAGCATTCCCTAAGCGAGTATTTTTAAGAGTTTTCTTTGAAAGAGAAGCATGGAAAACTTGCGAGGGAAGCAGTTCCATAATTTTAAATATTCTTATATATTTTCGTGAACGAGTACAAGTTTTCTTGTATTGTATCAATGGTTACAAATGGTTCAATAACAAATTAACAATCCAAATTTAATTAGATTATTACTCTCTAAAAGATAAAAATCATAGAGATACTTGACCAATTAGCGTAATAATAAATCTTAAGAGCAATATGCGCTGGGTAATTTAAGACGCTAATTTATCTAAAGAATAGCGCGTCAAATTAATTTCCTGAAAATATAGAGGCAATGCTAACAAGTACTATAAAACTAATTGATTTCTTCTTTAATAAAGTAAGACGCGATTTGTCTTATTTAAAAACGGACTATTTTTTTTACACCTGTAGTAAAACACAATTATCCTATTGAAATTCATAAAATATACTTGTTCGAGCCAAATGAAAAATAGCGTACTTTCTTGTTTCGTGATAAAAGCAACAGTATAAAAAGACCAAGTCGTATAGAAGTGTCGTTATACAGGCGCAAGGTAAATCGTCGGTGCTGATGTTACAGCCGAGTGCAGGAGGCGAAAAAGAAGAGTAAAAGAGAGTGAGAGAGAGAGAGAGAAGAAGCGAGCGCAGCCGGTGAGCTCGTGTCGGAACGGCTCTCGTATCTAGAGATTATTTTCGGATCGGACGGAGATAAACCGGGCCAACGTCGACCCAAAGCAATACGCGTATAGCGCGCGCCGCGGACGAGAAACGCCGCGAGCAGCGCGCGCGCGGCGTGAACGGGGAGCCTTGAGGCTTGACTCACTCTCTGTTGGTCGCTCTCGTAGTCTCGAGGAGGATATCGCTTTTGGCTGCTCTCGCTTCGCTCTCTCTCTCTCTCTCTCTCTCTCTCTCTCTCTCTGCATGTGTCTCTCGCAGCTCCGTTTCCTATGTTTTTCCTCGTATACCTACTGGCCCGACTTATGCAGCGTCTACCTACCCTTTAATTGCCAGCGCACTTGCGCGAGAGCGAGACCGAGGTTATTTCGATGTAGACTGGAATGCCGATGCTCCGCTTTGCACGTGTGTTTGTGTGTATCTCTCTCTGTGTGTGTGTGTGTGTGCGCTTGCAAGCCTACGCTGTGAGGAGTGTGAGGCCTCGCTCAATGTTGGACGAACGAGTTATGGATTCTGATTTTTGGACGTGGCTAATAGTGCCTGCAGGCTGGCTGTAGTTTTTCACCTCTATAGCGCTGCTGGATTTTACACTTTTATGGACGATTGTAGCGATTGTGATCTGGTTCACTGGTTGTTCGGCAGGATGAATAACGATATATATTTGGAAAATTCATCTAAAATCTGTTGGGCTATTGAAGTAAGCAGTTGTGGCGATCGAAATAAATATTGGACTATTTTTGGAACAGGAATTTATAAATATGTATTGTTTAGAAATGCTTTATTTTGCAATGGAAATATGATAAATTATGTTGCATGATGTTGCTTTTATCCTCCAATTTTTGTTCAAAATTGTTTACATTTTTACAGGGAAAAAAATTGAACACTTAAACCTAAAATGCATACAAAATTATACTTATATGCACACACGTACGCGCGTATCCGATTGAAATTCAAAGTTCAAATATCTAAATATAGAGAAAAGTATTTTCGGAGCATAAATCTCGTTATGTGTTGAGATTTGGAAAAATGTGACAACCGTATTAAGTCGAGTTAAGTTGAAAATTCGTTGTGTGAAATTGGAGATATCAGGCGGCTCGAATCTAAAAATACTTGTATTGGCAATTGCGGTGATTCACATCTTGTTTACTCGAAGAATGCGTGTGTGCGTGTGTGCGTGTGTGTGTGGCAGGTGGGGGGAGGGGGTTGCACAATTTTTACACTGGCCTATTGCAAGCTAATTGGGTATACCCAATTACAGGCCAGTTCGTATAAGTTTATTTGAATTTTGCGTAACGCTTCTTCATTACCAAAGTCAAATGCATGTATATAAATCTATGAGGCGTCAAAGTCTACATGTCGAGTGAGCGAAGGAATAGGAAATATACAGCAAATACTCAGCATATATACATAAGTATTGAAGGACAGTTCATGGTCAAGAACAAAATTATATATTAACATTTTTTAATAAATTCACATTATTTTATAAAATTGATGTTATAAAATGAGTGTGTACTATGTGATGTAAAAGAAATAAAAGTTCTAATTTTGAAAATACTAATTGAATATATAAAATAATAGAAACTTTTTTAATAATTAAGTTATCTTATTTATCATACAAGATAAATATAGCGAAATATTTCTGAATCGAATAAAAGAAAATTGACATTGAAATGTATTTCCTTTCGTAAAAGATGTCAAAATATATTTCGTCTCTAAAGTTATAAATTGTTGTTTTACTACAAATGTAATACTGTAAAAATGAAATTTTAATATATTATAGAATTTTATTTCTCTATGATTTCATATTCTAAGAATTGGATTACAGTTAGTTTAAATAAAATATGTGTACTAGATTAATAAATGCAGTCTTTGATCTCTGCATTTACGACTGGTATGAGTCATTTATCTTTTTCTCTGGAAATAAAACCGTAACTAATAGATATTCTTATTTCCATTTTCTTAAAAAAAAAGAATTCAATTCCTCTAATCTTAAAAGTTAAACAAGTATTTACAGTATAGTAGTTGATTTTGTGAGCACAACTTTCAAGCAACGGAACAATGTATCTTGCACGTTTATCAGCATGACAATTCAGAATCGCTATAGCTTTGAGTACGCTACGAGTAAGGATTTCCTCTCCAATGCAAATTGTCATCTATTTTGACTACCGATCGCCGCGAATCCGCTAGTCATATAGAATTCTTCAAAATCAGTCAGCCGCGCTTCTCATCCAATATAAAGCTCGAAAGCTGAGCGGCAACGACTTATTTAGAAGCTTGAAAATCCGCGAAGGTATGCGGCGAGAGACGCACGCGCCACCGGGTGTTCCAAATGCAGCCGTGGGCAATTTCGATGCGATTGCCGGGTAAGACGTTGGATTTTTCGGGCGAAGCCTATATTACACGGCGCTGCACGGTGGACTGCGACTTGTCGGGCGACATTTGGATCGCGCGATGATACACGCGAGCAGCAGCGGCAGCGGTGGCTTCCGGGTTAGCCGTCATATTCTCGTAGCGCAGGCAGCGGACCCCGCGCCAGGCCGAAAACACGAGAAGCCTCTCTTTCTCTCTCTCTCTCACCTCCCTTCCTCCTTTTCTATATAGCTGCTACCGCGCGCGCGGCTCTCCTGGCTTTGCCAAGAGAATTTAGAAAAACATTAATCGCGCCCGAGAGAGAGAGAGAGAGAGAGCGTTTATGACGCGAATTTTCCTTTCCTCCACCTGTACTATACCCGCGACCGACGGGGGCTGCCTTTATGTTGCGCTGCTTTTTATAGTGCGCTGGCAATTGTTTTCGCTACGATGCATTTGTAAAGAACTTTGTTATATTTTAGTCGAGTTGATGTCAGAGGCGGGGGGAGGGGGAGGGGGAAGGCATGCTGCAACGATTTGTATATATAATAACGAAGAATGCAAGGGTGTGAAATGGAAATTTATTGCTGCAGCTTAACACGGACTTCTAGAGCGAGCGAACTGCGTTTTATGCCCGAGGCTTGGATGGAATTGAGCATTAAATGAAACTCTTGTGTATTTAAATTATTCGCATCGCAGGGAAATAAGAATTCAGCTGTCGTCGAGTTAAATATTTCGCGCGCGATATTGCATTTGATGCCAGAATCAATAGTGCCTATATACCGAACCAGACTATTTATTAATACTTAAATAGTGTTTTTTTTTTGTACATTTAAAAAAAAAATTTTTTGATTTAAATGAATTTGAAAAATCGCTCTAATCGATTTGGTTTGCGACAGAAATAATATGAGAAACTTTTTAATTGAAAAATCTTGAGCAAAGATATATTTACTCTGCGGTGTATCCTTCACGATTGGCATTTAAATGCAATATTGAAATGTGCCAAGTTGTATTGGTTCATATACGTGTAAATGCATGTAAATATTCTACAAAATTTATTATATTTCGTCTAAGAAAATGAAAATTCACGAGTTTCACTGAGGGATATAGCTTTATTGGTTTCAATAAAATATATAGTGTTGCTGAAATACATTATTACAAATTTCCACAAATGAAAATTCTATAATCTTGGGAACATAATCATTAAAAAAAGTATTGCACTCTTTTAAAAAAATCTAAAGCTTTTAAGCAGTCAAATAAATATAGTTAAGAATAGCTGTAACTGGATTAGCACTTTTTATTTTCCTTAATTTTTACTTCCTCAAATAGGAAACTTTGTAATGGTAAAAAAATGATTTTTTTTTCAAATAAGGTCAAATAAATATAAAAAATAATTCATTTTTGTCGTATGTATATTTCGTATCTGTGTTTATGCGAGCAGTATGTGTGTGAGTGGGTGTGTGTGAAGGGGCCAATTTTTTTAAAGTAAATTCTGTACGTTCCCTCTAAATACTCTTTTTTATTCCAATCTCGAGGGCATCTTCTTAAGCATTCCGAAGGAGCGAGATACTTACCTACGACTAAACATAGTAGAACATTTTAGTAAACATATTACATAAATAATGAAACAAATATAAGCTTACTTAAAATATATTTATATATATTAACACGTTCAGGGCTGTACGAGTCATATATGACTCGTATCTAAAAATTCACATATTTAATACAAGTGATAGTTTGACCAATAAATCACTAAGAAATTACATTTTACGTAATTTAATAGGGTGCTTAGTGTGTATTACTTGCTACCTTATATGCCTTACTTTGTAAAAAGGGCTGTGCCCGTTTAATGTAATTAAATAAATAAATAAATTGTCAAGCGTAATCCGTTTAGCACCATAGCCTAGTTAGTGAATTTTCGCCATATAAAATATACTTATAATTTAACAAAAATATATTACTATAAAAGAAAGTTAAATAAGAGTCTATTGTACCGTACCATTTTTTTTATTTAATTTGCATGAATTTATATTTTAATTTTGAAGTTTCCAATAATACAGAAATTGTATTATCTTTTTTCATTAGCTAAATAAATAAAAATTTCGAGCGAAGGTTATATTACAATGTGACTTGATGAGTGAAATTACTTCGCTGAAACAAAGTGTCGGTGCAGTGTTGGCTGCCTTTTTAAAAAGTAATATACCAAAGAGAAAGTTAAACAAATTAGATTAAACGCGTTGTTTACAATGTTTATTTAACGTGTTGCGCACTACATCGTGCATCATAATCTTTCTTTAAACTAATTTCCGTAATCCGCTTGTACAATATATTTTGGAATACTTAATACATATAAACGTCTCTTAAGTGATTATATGCATATCTCGGCTAAGTTATGTACCACTATCCTTTTCATCGCAGCTTTCGATTACGAATTTAAGGACTTTAAATTCTTTATTTTATACCTATATATCTGTTAAATGAATAATACAAATTGAAACGATAACATAAAGCTGTAAAATAAACGACAATAAACATATAAATATATAGATTCCAAAATTGTCTCTTTTCGAATGCATCTATTTTCTTCTAAACTGCTTCCGTTGAGAATAAGTAAAACATAGTTTTGACGTCCAAAGTAAATAATTTTAGTTTTGTACACTCGGTATGTTTAAAAAAAATAAACTAGTTATTAACGCTTTTGCCAAACAGTAATAATTTGCCTTACATTGTATAATAATAATAACTTTCCGTGAGACTTTCCGAGTATGGAACATTGGGATCAATTGAAATAGAGAATCGTTTTGCAAGCGCACAACGCGAAAGCAATCGTTCAAGAGAGAAAGTGAATAAAAAATGTCATTATTGATCGACGATTAACAGCTACGCGGTAAATAAAGAGAAATATAGCGAGAGAAAGATGCGAGACATTAAACTAGGGATAGACATTTGGCGAAGATTTGAACGTCAATTTGGCGTCGTTACAAAGGGAGAAGAGTTAGTGTAGGAAGATGGCGAGACAATGAGGGGATGGTGTTGCATTACGCAGAGAGAGAGAAAGAGCGAGAGAGTCAGAGAGAGTCAGAGAGAGAGAGAGAGAGAGAGAGAGAGAGAGAGAAAGAGAGAGAAGTGAGGAGAGCAGCCAGTTTCGCTCGGTGAAGAAGGGGCGCCGACCCAGTTGCGGCGCTACGCCTCGCGACACCGCGAATCTTGGATTAAGAGCCCTCTTCGTCTCTTCTTCGTTTTCGTCCTCTTCTACTTGGTCGTCGTCTTCGTCTTCGTCGTCGTCGTAGTCGTCGTTGTCGTACTCGTCGTCTCAGCTGCACAGGCATGTATGCGTCGCGCCCATTTTCTCCTCTCTCTCTTGTGGCGCACTGTCATCAGCTGAGCGATTCGAGAAGATGCTATGTAGGAGGCGCTTGTTCCGTGCAGTCCCACCTGCACCTCGCGGAACGTTCATTTTTCTTCCCAGTTGTGCCCTGCACTTAGAGCCTGTACTTCGTCTGCTAGCCTTGTATATACTGGGCTCTTGATAAACAGGAAGTGGGACATGTGTGCAATGGAATTCCTGAGGTAGGTTTGGACTGTCGAATAGGCATAATAATGCCTTTGGAAAATTCAAGACCAAGAATTCTAATTGTTTGTCTGCATATAAATATATACTTTTAGGTTTAAATAAAAGGAATGCAGGATAAGAGTATAGATCTGCGGAGATTGAAGTTGGCCAATATACTAAATCACGTCGGTCCATAACTGATTAATTGTGATATAATCTCTCTATTCTAATGCATATATAATTAAGTGAATCTGTATTCACGCAGCTCTTTCCAATTGAAAAAAAAAATTACATTTTTTCTAATAATAACTCACGCTTGGAGTAATATTTTATCAAATCGGCTGCAATGAAGCTAATTTTATATTTCAAATTTGGCACCTGCTAACAATGAAATTAATATATTGCAGTGCTTCAAGCATTTAGTACCTGCAGTATATTTCATCTTCAGAAAGATCATTAAAATGATTTTAATTGTAAAGAATACCAAGCTTTAAATGATATATGCACTGGCGAATCAATTATTTGCATTGCCTTTTTTTGACAAAACCCTGAGAACGCGTTTTCTTTTTAAATAAAAAAGAAACTCTACAAATTCTATTATATAAAAGCAACGCAATGTTGACACTGAATACAAGACTTTTTTTTACTTTAAAATATGTTTGGCGCGTGGGTGTATTATTCAAATCACATTTCACGAATCAAGAAATTTATCGCAGTTTTATTTTAACAGTTTCAAATACGTCCACGAATGAAGCAGTAAAGGTTCCATTTATATAACAAGTTATTTCGATAACAGCGCGAGACAAAAGATCTACCTATCCCAGAAGAAGCGAACTTTTTCAACATCAACTTTCTAACATTGTTGAATAGGGATTAAGAAAAAAAGAAAACAAAAAATTATCGTTACAAAAGAGAATAAGGTATTATAGCAAGTCAATATTTCCGTATCGCGTTCTTTCGCTTGCGCGCGCGCGCCAGTGCATGCGTGTATCGCTTACACACGCGTATATACACGTCTCGCGCCCCGCGCGCGCGCGCAAGGCAAATCATATTTTTAACTCGCACAAATATTTGGGACACACACAGAAGCGACTTTCTGGCACGAAGGAGCGCCCCGCTAAGGAAAACCGAGTGAAAATTCAGACTTGTTGATGATTTCTTTATACTGCCAAGCGAAACTCTGCGAGAGTTCGCACGCGCGCCTATATAAGCATCCTCGGGAACGCGTACGATATCATTCTTGCACCTAGTCCAAACATTCGTGTCGAATTTCAAAAGAATTTAAATCATCTCGCGTGTATGAATGACCAAATGGAAATAATAGCAGATTATGACTTTTATTTCTTGACACTTTATATTTGCGGGACAAAAACTTTGGATTTCGCAATAATGATTCCGGTTTTCTTATTATAAGATGAAATATGATCAGTTTTGTTATAAACAAAGATACGAAATGGATAACTTACCTATTAAAGTTTTAATCGCTTATGAATCGAGAATAAAAAGGCCAATGATTTCTAAACGGAATATTCCGAAACAAGTCATGAGAAATTTAAAATTTGTATAAATTAGTACTGTACAAATATGTGCAAGTAGACGAGTTCAGTGTACAGTCGGACAAACCTGGAGATGTACCGTCTACATTTACCGAAACGATTTATTACATTTGTCGATGTTTCATTTATTTTTCTATTATAGAAAAAAAAATACTAAAGATATATTCGACATGGCACAGCATTACGGTTACATTTTTACAGTTTGAATACACATATTACTTAAAAAATTGTAGTTAAGCGGGCATTCTTTTCTACAGAAAGTTTTTTGCAATTATTTAATTTTTTAAGTTGTACAAAAAAGTTAGAAAAATAAATATACTTATGATTCAAATCAAAATAAAACTATAGATAGAAAATATGTCTCCTCTTTTATTAGACAGCAATTGGATAAGTGCATGATGTTTACTATATAATATGCTCTTTTCAGAGTATGATAAGCTTCCAATCCTATATCTAATCCTACAGAATAATTACAACTGGCAACATTTGTGTGTACGAGAGTGTTAGCAAACGCATGAAAAAGAGACTTGAAAGAGTTGCTGACGCTACGAATTCCAAAAGCTCGGAAATTTCGATCGAGCAACATCAGGATTGATGATAAAAAAACTTGGATGGCATCGAGGTCGAGTCGAGGTCACTATCCAAGTGCAACGCTCGGAAGCAGACCGGAACCAGTCCACACAGCTTCTTCCTCGTGCTTGACACGAGTAAGCTAAAAATAGGCCGTACAAGTGTATTGGAAAATTGATCTATTAAGTATTCGATTAACATAGGCTCGCATCACCTCATGTGCTTTGACTGCGTCTCCGACATTCATCAAACCAAGTGCGGTTACTGACGGTTAGTTATATGATTCCTATTCTGGAAGTGTACATGCGTCAAAGCCTTATTAGATATCTCTTGTGTATGAAACCTTCTATGGTATATTAAGGTTACAATGTTACATGAGGTTATACAGGTAAAACTTTGCCACTGTACATTTCAGAAATTTCATTCCGTAAAAGTAAATTATAATGCTGAAAAATGATATTTTTAGTTAATTCATATTAGAAGCTCTTTTTCTGTGGTTGTAATGTTTTTCTAGTTCAAATGTACATGTAAAAAGTGTAAACAATATGCCAAATGGTCATCCACTTTAAATAGTTCGCCATACACTCAATGCTTCTAGTTTATTATACCAAAAGAGTGTCGCTTACGTGTAAAAATTGACTTACACTCTATCCTCTACTGTGATTATGTGTTTCTCTATTCTCTAACAGAGATCGCGAAATCCCGAGAATTGAGTTATATAACGCCTCTCAACTGAACCTGCATACTGAAACTTGAGGCATCCTCGTAACTGGATTTTTCGAGTACCGCATCAACGATAGGCACTTGAATTGTATTCTATCGTCACTCTATTTTTCTCACCTTACAATTGCCTTCGATGCCCTCTTTTCTTTGCTACCGGAACTGTTTTATTTACTTTACATGCTATTAGATGTGCATAAGCTTCCTATCCTTCTACAAATTGAAAATTAAACCGCAATAGAAAATAGGAAGATGTAAAATGAGACTGCATATTGTACTTCAAGTGCTTACTATTGTGATCGTAAAAAAAAACATAAATTGGAAAATATATATTTTTTTATGATTACTAATATTTAAATGCGTTTCAAAAAATGAAGCCACAGATGCAAACAGCAATAAGTTTGAATAGACAGGAAAAATATACATATACCTGAACTATACTGAATCCTGAATACTTTCTCATTTCAGTCATGATATTTTTGAACTGTTCACTTTTTTTGTGATTTTTTTTTAAATTAACCATCTTAGAAACTTAAAAATTCACTGATGGAAATGAAATATGTATTAATGAAATACTGATTTCCATTAATCTTTAATCATGTCAAAAATTATTTAAATCTATGTAACTTTATTTGATGAAAAATTTCAACAATTATTCTTAAAATTGTAGAGAAAAATAATTCTATACTTTGGTATCAATGATAACTTCTTACTAAATCTAAAATTTTTAGCCACGACCAAAATGCTGTGGTGCTACACGCTGAGATAAAAATATCTTGGAGTCTAATAAATATTTTTCAATTTAAAGAATATGCTTTTGACCACCTCAAATAATTTCTTTAAATAATTAAATCTATTTCAACTAACAAAAGTTTATTATCCATTTTATTGCAGCACAAAATAGTCATTAATGACTTAACGCATGCCACAATATTTTCCCATGATAGTTTCCTCCCTCTTGCTTTCTCTCTCTCTCTCTCTCTCTCTCTCTCTCTCTCTCTCTCTCTCTCTCTCTCTGTTTCTTTCGTGTTTTCCTTTTCTCCTTGACTGCCGCCTCCTTTCCGCGACTTCTGGGGCCGAGCGACTGCGGCTATTTTCGTGTCCCAGGGACAATGTAGTCGAGAGACCACGGGCTATCGGCGATTCCCTTCTCGTTTTCACTTTGCCCACATTTATACTCCTAGACGCACACCTTCGATGCTATTTTTTTTGTGGACATCGTATAGCTTTGAGATGTAACCATTGTGAAACTATAAACGTAGACTTTTGTAACATTTATGCTTATTTTAAAAAGCTAGTAATTCTATTGATTCTCTTTTATTACATGCGCTTAGCAGTAATTAAATAAATATGAATTTAATAGAAAAAATATTTTTAGTTCAACTTGTCATATGTTCAGTCCAGACTGCTTAGAATCATTATACTTTTTAAAGTCTGCATATTCTATAAAATTAAATCTTCCAAATTAATCTATCAACAATGTTAATGTGGTGTTAAAAAATAAGCAGTTTCATTTTTAGCTGTTCATGAAGTTTACACAAGATTACATTCATATAGATATAAATGAAATTTAAATTCTTGGATACAAAAATAAGTCCTCCAAAGCAAAAGATACTACTTTTTAAACGTATCAATGCGATTTTTTAAAAAGATTATCATTTTATACAAAGTCTTTCAACTTTTGTTAGTTATGTAAATTACATAAGAGAAGTTAGGGTAATGTGGTCACTGTGACCGTGGGGAATACGAGAATCTTGATTATTCAAGAAATTGAAAAAGTAATCATCCTAAAAAAATTATATATTATAAATAAAATACCGCTGAAAACATAAAAACTAATATTTGTAAACATATATTCTTTTAATATTATTAGATTTTTTCAAAAATTTTTTAGAACATATTTCAAATTTAAGATACACTAGTGGTGCCATCACTCGACAGTATGTAAGACTGTATTGTATATATATATAAGATACATTAACCTTTACCTATCCTAAACCGACCTAACCTTATCGTATAACTGAGTTGCGGAGATGTCCAGAATATCAGATATCGAAGTCGCGATTCGAAGATAAACAAAAATAATGTCAATATCGTAAAGTAATATTTTTTCTAATTCCTCAATTATGACTGTGAATAAAAATGGAATACGGTGTATTATAGAAATCATTTTTTACGCAATATTATTACTTAGTCTGCTGCCATTTACAACAGCCATAAGCGCAACTGTTAAATCTGAAGTAGAAGGTGAAGGATTTCATAGGTTAGATTATTATTAGTTTTTTGTAAACTTATCAAATTTAAAGTACTGTTTTATTTATTTTCTAAATGATATTTCTTTTAGTAATATATCTTTTTACATTTACTATTATTCTTTTATAAGGAAAAGTAATTTACTTAAAGAAATCATAACAATTTTTAGGGTATTAAAGTATCATGTAGATACAGGAAATTTTAAAAATAAAAGTTGTCATATAGCAATATTTGTACAACTATCTTCATCACTGTATGTGAATGTTGATGAATTAGCAGATCTTAGACGCGTTTATCAGGTATGTGATATTTAAAGTAAATGGTTATTAATATAAGCAATTATAAAGAATGTATATAGCTTTGTACTTTATAGAGCTCTTCATGCTCTGAGGGAGAAATAGATGTTGAATTGTTCGTCGAGAAAGCATATTATCAGAATGTCACTATCTGCACTCGATTAAATAATACAAAAACAACTTTGTCTGTTCCTGTTCATCAACGTTACCGATTTGCTACTGCAGCAGGTGAACCGTTTAATGTGTCTATTCCTCAACCAAAACTACTTATAGGATGCAGAGATAGACTGAAAGAACACCGGGTTTCAAAAATTAAATTATGTTGGCCATGTGTAGAGTATTCAAGAAAATGGAGAGACGTTTCTTATAAATGGGTAAATATTTATACTTTGAATTTTAAATTAATTTGTATTAGATAAATATGACTATTAAATTTCTAAGAGAAAGTTTGAACAAAGTGGAAAATAAAACATTACTATTGCTCTTTGCATAATTATGTATGTAATAGTTGTTCAATAACATAATAAAATCTGTATAGTCTATATATTAAATCTGTTGACTAATGAATAATATAATGTCTCCTAATAATAAAGAGGTAGGCTTAAAAAGAATCTATCTCAAAAATTTGTGTAAGAAAGATTTATTTTATTTTTAAAAAAATTAGTGATATGCCTTTACTAGGGAGGAGGGAAATTGAATCTATTAAATTAAAAGTATATATTATTATTTTACTAATTTTGGATAGTTCCAAGATAGACTCTTTTCAAAAGAAAAAATGAAATAAATTTTTCTTTCACAGTTCTAGAGTAAGAGTTTTCAAAATCGCATAGTTCCTTAAACAGAATTTTTAGTCTATCGAGCTAGATCCTTTTTATACGTCATTCTGAAAGAATGTTCATTATTAGAAGCTGTGGAATTCTTGCTTAATATATTTTCTTATAAATGTTTAAATTTTTATTTGGCTTATAAAACTTCCACATATTAGTACAAATAACCACTTTTTTAATAGGAAGGTGATAATGATTTCACTTGGCAAATCCCAGTTGGAAATACAACACGAAGGTTCGAAGTAACATGTATCACCTTATTTGTGACACTTTCTGGAGCTGCTTATGTCTTATGGGCAATAAACAATTCTTACAAACTACCAAAGGATAAGATATCAAAGGATAATTAATAAGCAACACACATTAAATTTTATAGTAAGTCTGCTAAAATTCCAGCAGATTGATTTGCATTTATTATATTTATTAATAATTTCTTAAATTATTAGACTTTGTACATAAAATAGCTTATACTTGTGATACATCAAGTCGACTGCAATAAATAATACATGATTTAGTAATACAATTGACTGAAATAACTTACAGTAGTAAATCTGTAAATTTTTCCTAGTAAATACTGTACATAATTGGTATCTCCAAATTTTCAAGACACCAGTTTTTTTAAACCTATGACTTCCTCATATCTCATTTTCCTTAAAACAATTTTTTTTAAATGATATGGTTCATGGATATTGAATGTATTTATGATCTAAGCATAAGTGGTGATGTTCAATATGATTAAACGATAATGTTCATCAATTTTCCTCTACTGCATTGAGTTTATATTTTTTGATTCATCGCTCTATTTTTTCATCTTTTTTTGTATCTTTCAGTGATTCAGGAATTGAAGGCACTTCAGGAAAACCATAAAGTCTACTATTTTTTCTAGTTACAGTTGGATCATTCCATGGCTGAACTTTCACAGATCCAAATAGGAAGAAAGCAAGCGCTCCAATCACGTAAATTCCTGCTGTTAAGAAGAATATACTTCTCCACTGAGATACATTATACTGTAAAAAAAAAGTTTATTAATTTTCCATTACTAAAATTTAATTTTTGAATTTATTTAAAAAGTATTATTCTTTCAGTAGTTTTTTTTTTTTTTAATATTTATATAAATATATTCTATTTTGTAAAAAGTATTTCAATAATATATAGGTACAAATCAATGAAATTTATATTGTTAATAAAAACTAACTAAATCATGCGTTGACAAACTTTGATAAATTCTTAGACTCTATCATTTTAAATGGTATCATACTTTTTAATTAAATTCTTTTTTATATATACCCGTAGTCTTTCAAAAGTGTTAATTAAATTAAAGAGGATACAATCGAGTTGACAAAAAATTTAGTATAATGTAGTCCAATGAAATCCTACTCAAAAATTCCAATGGAAAAGTGCCAGATTTCGGAATACAGAGGGTGAAACATCTCATTTCACATTGCACAGTATATCTATATAAAATCCTTTAATCCCTTCTATTTGAAGAACTATCCATTTTTGGATATTGTACCCATTAAAACTTTTTGGATCAAATAGTCATGAACCTTATACCATATTTTCAGCTAATTTGACAAAGATCAATTTGACAGCTAAATCTACTGTATCCTTATTTTCATATAATTAGAAACGCACGGAGTCCTTTGTATATTTTCAGAAACAGCATTTGGTTCATTTTAATATATAAATAATAAGAAGCTTTTGAATATCTGCTTACCGGGTCTTCGACAATCACTCCTTGAATCAAAGGAGCAAGAATACTGCAAATGTTAGCAGCTGCATTTGTGAAGCCCATCAGTGGTCCGGCGAAGTTCGGACTGAGATCCATGTGATTGGCATGATGACCACAATAAATGGAGATGTTACCCGCAACTGCAAGGACGAGGATGCTGACGGCTAAGAGCTGATATTCTTTGTTGACGAATCCCAGACCGATCAAGGCAATCGCTGGGAAGACCTCGCCGAACGTATTGCAGATCATACGCGACGTACGAGTCGTCACTTTGTTGGTACGTATTGCCCAATCTGATCCGAAGCTCACCGGGAAACTCATCAGCCACGCGCATAAGTAAGGTAGAGAAGACATTACGCCATTCTGAAACAACAATTCAAGAAAAAATGCTGGTCAGTAAAATTTTTCTTCCAAAACAAAATTACTGTTTGTATAAAATAATGAGACCCGCGTATTGTCGTTTTATTTTATAGACCCTCGAATTAAAAATATTCGCCAATCATTATGCGATATATATATTTATTTTTTTACAGTATAAATAGATATACTCTAATGCAAAATCTAGGGTCCATTTAGAAAAACGCTGAGACCCGAACCAATCTCATTATTTTACAAAAAAATAGCTGCAAAAAATTTAAAAAATCCTGGACTGCATCCCTGGTCATTTCATAAGATTGAGTATTTCCTATAAAATTAGTGTAATAAACAATATACATGTCTTTATGAAAAAATCATTTGAGACCATAGGATTTTTTTTCATAATTTAAGTAAATTCGTGGATAGACGTATGTGAATTGAACTTACATACACAGAAGTACTGCACCTGTACCTACTTATAATATCACCCCAATAGACATACCTGCCTATAACATAATCCTACGAAATGCGTACAATAATTATAGTATAGAAGTATACGAAAAGAAGTTTGATTAAAAAAAAGAAAAGAGCACCACGTGATGGGAAATATTTTAAAAATGACCGAATTTTTTGCGTCGTATACTTAAAACACACGAGTGGAAACAGAAGATTACAGTAAGACACTCGTTTTCAATCAAGTATTTTTTTTTTAATTTTCCTTCAATTTAAGGAATTATATTTTTTTCGCGATACCTTTCTCTTGCGCATAAAAGCTGTTAAAATTAATTACACTTGTCAGAGAGTTTCACGTATAAGTTTTTGATCACGTTAGAAATGAATCTACTTAAATTCTACATTATACAAGTATTATAAAGCCTAACACTATTTTTAACAGATTTTTTCATGCAATTACCGCCACGTAATGCTCGTAGGAAATTTTTCTAATATCTTTTTTTAATACTCATACTATAAATATGTTATCTACTTATTTATATATATAATTAGTTTATTTCTTAATTTTAATTACAAACTACATGTCTGTATCTACATATAATTACATCTGTATACACATATCTACATATAATTAAAAAAAATTGAGTGTTCAAGTTATTCCATTAGTATCACTTGAAAAAAAAAATTGCATTATGTTTAAATATTTGTATCTCTACCTATACCCAGTCAACATAATTAAAAAAGTCCAAAAATGAAATTTGAATAAATAGAAATAACAATTTGATCGATATAAAAAATTATTTGATCAGCTTTAGGAAAAATACTAAAAGACTTTGGTTAATTTTTATAAAAGAGATTTGTGCTATTAGAACAACGAAAATAATCGGATTATTCTTTTAGAAAATCACATTGCTATAAATCATTTTTATGAATTAAATATCGACCTTTGAAAAATCCTTTAGAGATTGTAATTTAATCAAAAATATCCTGCTCACTAGACATTATAATTCATCAAGCGTGCATGTTTTTGATTTTCAAAAATATCGCACGAAGGTCCTTGGCCATGATCATACACTGGAAGATTATGCTACCCGCCAGCTACTTAACGATGCACATCGTGCTGTGTTGATCGAACCTTCAGAATTCACCGTCTCATGGACGAGAAAGAATATCGAAAGTTAAAAACCAATACACGATCTCTCTGATTCGATACCTTGATTTTTAGCGTGCACTGGAAGAAAGATTAACTATATTTAAGTCAACGTTTACTTGAGTAGTGATATAATGCTCACTTATGACTCAAGTTAAATTATGCTTAAATTTAGTAAAAAAAAATTTCATTACAAAGGCTCAGAATTATTTTTGGGGCGTGGATTTGCCGTTAGATAATATTAAAATTATGCGAAACAAGACCCGAAAACTGACCCTTTTGAGGTTTAAAAACATTTAATTTTAAATTAATTTTTTTTTATTGTTTAAAATCAAATTGTTTTAAATTTAATATTCTTCTATATACTTTAAAGACTTGATTTTATTTCAACTTTCTTGGGGCTCTCTTTTTGTTAAACATGATAAAGAAGAATGCCGACGGCGTACGAATAATAATAATATGTAATATAAAATACTAGAAAATTCGAACTATGCAAGATAACAATAGATAAATATTTGTATTGGAAATTATCAAATGTACTCTTATCAAAATTATCGTATCATCATTTTTTAATTATGATGCGTCACTAAACTCTTCGTTATTTGCAGATCTTAAAATTCTTATATAACAGGTGTCGAATTCATTTGCGAGAGTACATAGTTAATAATTCTGCTCAATTTTATTAACAATCTACACTTTCAGTTTAATCCTTTGCGGTGCACATTATTTCTTGCTATAAATTTTTGTAAAACCAGTAACTCGAACGTTTTTGTGGTATCTGAGCATGAATTTTAAGTTAAAAATTCAAATTTGTATGTTTACGCGTAGGCTCTTAATATCGTTAATACTAGTAACAACTTGTATGTGCAGCGCATAAAGGGTTAAATTATATTTACTATAATAGAACGCTTTATCTTTAACGGAAAGCATGCAATCATACTGTAATTTAATTTCTGTTGTTTGGTTAAATGCAACTTACGTTTTTGATGTCGTATCCCAAAACCTTTTCCATATACGAGGGTATTTTGGAAAGAAGCATCCAAAAGCCCCAGGCTTGACTGCACTGGGTAATTAATAGAGCCCACACTGGGATCGATGTCAAAATCGATTTCCATGGTGTCGAAACGGGCTAAAAAATAAATTCAATTAACTGTAACAATGCTTATATTTTGATAAAATGTAATGTAAAATAAAATAACGATCGCTTTCTTGTACAATATACTTTTTAAACACGTGCAATATGATGGAATAATTTTGTTAACCTCGTTAAATTTTAGATTACGCAGAAAGATAATATTATACTTATAAGGCTTTCAACAAAGTCTGCATTTGCTAGATTGTAACATTTCAATTTGTATATTTCCAACGTCATTCTTGATTTAGCACAGATAACGTTTGCGCGGGGCATAAGAAGATACGCGCCCGATTCAGTAAGACCAAAACTAATTAATGAAAGCATACGGTTTTATTTTTTATTGTATTTGATTATCTTATTTAATTATTATTATATTATTATTTAAGTTTACTTTATATTGTTCAAGAGGAAACGTTACTCAACTGCAGATTTTATACATCACGCGTTATTTTATTACGATCGATTAATTTTGCAAGCTACCGAGGTGATATAAATTGTACCTCCGGTCTACGTATTGAAAAAACTTTTAAAATCAACACGATGAACGAAAAATAGGTCCCTGGTGATATACATATGCAGTTGAATATTCCCGCCATCATATTCATAACTTTCCTATCCTCATTACCCTGTAATCAACAATGAGAGTCTGCCGTGGGGTTTGCAAACGGAGCACACGTGATTTTGATCGTACAACTGCTTGGGTCAACACAAGGATCGAATCCGCGGATGCATCGCGTCTATCGACCAATACTACCGTAAGCCCCTTATGCTTACTTATATTGTACATTAGCATCGTTGCTTTGCACATCTGTTGTCACAACCATCGGCTTACCTCAGTCGTCTCAATGACGCCAAGACTGCTCTCGATGTAGAGCTTCTCGTCAGCTGAAATGGCCGGATGTTCAGCGGGCGACTCTCGGCCGAAAAAGTGCCAGCACAGTGACCAGGCCATGGATACGGCACCCCAGAAGTAAAAGCAGCTCGGCCATCCCATAATCGAGTCGGCGAAGAAGCCCGAGCTCAGCAGCGAGATCACATTGCCAACCCAGCCGCCAGAGTAAACGAAGGATGCTGTGGAATAGAATCGCTTTTACAATCGTTCCTATTGTTGCTTAAGCGGAATTTCGTACCGGTATATGCGACAACTTGAACTGGTTTCGCAAATATTTATTCATTTCGGTTCTTTGCCTGATTCGGTTCAAGTCAGCTAATACAATGTCTACTTAAACTTTGTTTAATTCTGCTTAATTCAACTCTAGTATATACTGCCAAACTCTGTAGCTAACTCTGTTTAGTACTGCCAAAGATTATCTTGGTCATAAGTTTACAAAGTTAAACAAAGTTACACGATATAGCTTGGCTGTCGATCAAAATATTAATATATTCTCCTTTTAGCTAACTATTATCTACCGGATTCTGAATAAATCACTATGCGAAAAACTATTGCTGTATAAATAAATCAGTTAGTACAATAAGTAGAACTTTGACATCCCCTTAAATTCAAACCGTTACGATATTCTTTTCATCTATTGTAGACTAAAATTAATGCACAATATTAAAAGCCCCCTTCTGCACCAATGGGAAATTATTTTTTTGCTATACTAAATTCACTATAGTTAGCCTTTGCTCGCGTTTTACGCGATTTTTCACGTAGAAGAGCGCGAGCTTTTCTATTTGAAAAGTGAAAGGGCAACTTACTGAATCTGCCTCGTTCTTGAAGCGGCACCCACTTGGCGAGTAAAGTGTGTATGATGGGTGGCACGACGCCCTGGCAGAGTCCGGCAAAGACGCGACAGGCGCAGACCGCCTGGTAATCGCCGTAGCGCGCCGCCACGGGTATGATTATGGTGGATATGGAACAGAGTCCCATGGCTATGCCGAACAATCTTTGGGCACCCCAGCGCTGGGCTATCATTCCGCCGGGTATCTGCGTCACCACGTAGCCCCAGAAGAACGAGCTCAGGACCAAGTTACTTATTTTCTCATCCCAGTCGAAGTGCTGTCGTAAGCAAGTGAAACAGGTGATTCATTGTACAAATTCTGCCCGCGACTGCGATAATCGACCAATTATTGCATTCTTAACTGCTAATCATAATAAGGTGCATTTGCAGTCCTTGTTCTATTGATTCTATTTTTTTTTTCTCTCGGTGCTTTGAATTATAATGCGAAGTTTTACTTCGATTTATATAGAAAACTTTACAATTTACTGCATTCACACATATATAATGCAAAGGATCTATCGAAATTTATCACAAAAGATGGTCACTTATACTGATTATTTCGTAGGTTATTATAGTCAGTTATCATAATTCGATTTTAGAGAATGTATAATCAGAAAATATTCTTTAAAAATCTAAAAAGAAACCACTTTCTTTATTTATAACGTGAAAAACAAGACAAAAATTTTAATTGAGTGCATCGACATCAGCATCGATGCGAAAATGCGTTATACTCTATGTGGGTGGAAATCGTCTCTATGAACGCAGAACCATGAATGTACTCGCATTTCAATGCGAGAATCGCGCTTGTACCTCCTCTTTATCCTTGTTGGCCATGATCACGATAGAGACGGACATGCACACCCTCATGGCGTAGCAGCACAGGAAGCCGCCGGTCAAGAGCATCGCCTGTACGTGCCGCGTCCCGATGGCAGCTGTAAACAAGCGTTATTGTTTTTGTTAGAACATCGCAAATCGTGCGACATACTCGCTCCTTATCATTTACGTACACGACTTATTACGTGCTGTATTTGGAAACACATTGTACTAAAAATGTGCACAATAAAACTTTTTTAGCACTCGGAATTCCGCTAAATATGTTTAATGCTTATCGTTAAGGTGTATCCCAGTGCTACGTGGTTGTTTCCAATTTCTGCTTATTGAATGAATTTTCATGTTACTCAGTGTTGTTGTGGTAAAACATTTCATACTCTCGAAATACAATTAGCTTATACTGTTTCGCATGGCTTGTTTTATTAGGTCAATAATTTTTAACTCGGGGGTTTTTTCATTTCAGCGCTCCAAAGATAACAAAGGTACAACTCATAATCCGTTACGAAAGGGGAATAACTCACCGACGCTCATTTTTCTCCAGACTTTAAGACGGCGTTTACGTAGGAATTCTTTGAAAACAGTACATTCCTGCAACTGTGACAATTATTCCAATTCAATTGTCACTTTTTTAATGAATTTCTACGTTAGTAAAGTTAAAAACACCGTCTTAAAGTCGGGAGGAAAAAGAGCGTTTACGAGTATCACCTTCTTGAACGTGATTCTGAGATGTCACCTTTTTCACATGGACTCTGAATTGTCTTCAGTAGATGTCTGAATTATCATAAGAAGCAGGCCTTTCTTATTCAGGGGCGACGATTTTTAATGTAAAATAAAAACTACGAAAAAAAACAGGCGAAACAATTTTAATGTACCAAATTATACAGATAAAATACAATGTATAAAGAGTACAACATTTGACATCAGCACTAAAATTTCAAAGTGCTTATTTATGAGAACATCAAAGTAGATAAGCTTCCTAATGCGGAAAGTATGTCTCGAGATCGACCTGCTTTACACGTGAACAAATTAAATTTAATCAGTATAACTTATCCTCGAGCTGATCACCATTTTTTTTCATTACGAATTACTTCACAATATATGACCTAGTGATATATCTAAAGAAAATACTTCTAAATCATCGCGTATTTAATGTTTTCAAATAAACATTTCTGTAGCATTAGTAAATGGAATATAGATTCCTATTAAATTGTCTTTTGAAACAAAGAACATTTTTATTGCCATTTTAATGAATGATTGAGCACACTACTTGTTAACCAAATTTTTGAGCAATAAAAACATTTATTTATTGACTATAAAAAATGTTTATCACTTATTTAACGAATAAGAAGGCTTACAACACAGTATCCAATCCCAAGAAACGTATAATTGATTAATTAAACTTCATTAATTACTGGAGTTCAATTATAATGAAATATTCATCAAATGATTTTTTTTTCTCAATAGTCTCGAATACAGCTCTTCCATAAAGATGAAGTAATTACTACATAAGAGTGTACTCGATAAGAAAGAAAAGTAAATTTCTAGAGAACACGTTTCAGAAACATCACATAATAATCTAATCTCGTCGCTGCAGCCAGATAGAAATTAAAAAAAATGCCACAGTAAGTGGTCACTCTTTCTTCGTCTACTTTTTTTTCCCAGCGTCCATCACATATTACGAACATAGCTGCTGCACATGTACATGTACGTATAGATCGAACGCCATTGATCAATGACCTCGCGTATATATACGCGCACATATATACTGCACGCGTTCAACGGACAGAATGCATAAATGCCCAATGGGTCAAGCACACGAACACCTCGAGTGTGGCTCGCGAGTCGCACGTGTTTATACGCGTACACACGCACACATCGGGAGCTTTCGCACTAATTTTGCAGGTAAAGTACGCGATCGCTGCGTGCGCGTATGGAATGTGCCGAGCGTTCGATAAGATTTTTCAACAAACTAACAAACCGCAAAGAGCGCGATTCTTATGCGACTGGCTTTTTGTTTTTTCTCTCTTGTGGAAGTATATTGTGTGAATGCGAATAAATGAGTGCATCGCGATGATATGGCTCGCGCGAGTGCGATGACGTTCGAGAGACAGACTTTTATCGTCTTTCTGCACGCGTATACGGAGGTGTATATGTATTTCTTTTCCTTTTCGGATCATGGAAGTTTTCGTTTCTGGACAACAACCTTCTCTCTTGCGCCTCGAAATTTTTTACGAATGCAATGACCGAATTGCAGCTGCGCCGCTTTATGGCGGACGAAGGCGAAATTTGCATTTTAAATGATATGGATTTATATGCCTGTGGTTGGTTATACGGTCAATTTTAGTGATTAATTCTGGCCACGAGTTACCTATAGATTCGATAGATTGCTAACCCTAAAAGTTATATTTGCATCTGAAATGTTTTTGTAAAACTCGTAAATATCCTGTAAAGTTAGTTATTAAATTATAAAATTAGAAAACTTCAAAAATATCATCAATTAAAAATAATTACCGCAGCTTCATTAACCTAGCTGTAGCAATCCTTGCATTTTTAACTAAAAATTTTATTTTCCAGCTTAACTACCTAATCTGCACCTAAAATATTGTCCCTAAATTACATTAGAATTTATAATAAATTAATTTGTAATATACTTAATGGCATTGCGTTACGTAACTGATTATGCTTCTCTATATGCTTCCAATTATAAATACAAATATTTACGTGGTTGTTGCAACATTAAAAAACCGTTTAAGTTATGTATTTTTTTAGAATTTATTACGAATAAAAAACATGTTTTATTTAATTTAAACTTTATAAAAAATGCACGATATAAATTATTGATTATTGCCCATTTGAAGAATGTTGTTTTTTTCCTATTATAATAACAAGAAAACATATTTAAATCGATTAATTGGAAAGAACACGATTCGCTATGTACAATCATAATCGTCACAAGAGCTCAAAGTATTTGCTCATATTTTATCATTAATCAAAATCCACATTCCATCGCATGGCTTCCATCTGTACTTGATTCCTAATCTTGACGAATCATCGATATAATTTAGTAATAGAGACGCGAACAATCTGAAATCGATATACCCTTCAACTATTTTAATCTATATAAAACTCTTTTAATTAGCTGCTTCCTATCCTCTTCAAAGGCGTTCGCTATAATATCATTACATCAGCTTACTGCCAACACCAAGCCTTAGTTCAACAGCGATCGTATCTTTATGACAAAAATTCTGATACGAATACGGAGAGTCTATAATAGTGACTCGTCGAGCAATTCGTCCATTCGACAATTCCATTTCCGATTCCTTTAAGCATTCATCTCGCGCTCGCGTGTGTACAAGTGCATAACAAATGCGTGTCGGCTTTTCCATTTTCAGCTCGGCCAGTTTATGGACTCCGTTTAGACGTTTTCGAGACTATTTCATTGCCGGCCTCGCGGCAACAGCAGCAGCAACAGTCGCCGCCGCGGGCTCGCTGTAATTGTATAATTGTAGGAAGTACACCGAGTATATACACCGAGTTCCTTTTTGTAAATACACTTATATATACACGTGGTGTGCCTATGTGCACTTCATTGCTCGTTTTATATGGCAGCTGTGGCCGTGGCGAATCTAGATGAGAGCCAGAGATCCGAAGACGCGGATAAACATGATCGAAGGGGAAAACAAAAGGCTGTTTTCCTTATATCTCACGCACGTACGTGCACGGCCTGTATTATAAGACCTGAAACCTATACCGCGGTTCATTCACTGCCGCGCACATGCGGATATGCATGCGACTTTTGGCGTTTTGCGTTGTTGTTGCGCGCGCTCCTGCTGCTGTGTTTGCACCGACGTTCTGAATTCTTCCTCGTATATACATGCTTCTAACAAAATGAGATGTCTTTTATTACGTAATAGACAATACATAATAACGATCATGTCGTTGCGGAATAATAAAATTGTGCACTTAAAATCGGACTTGTGTGGAAACGCTTGTGTGCTCTACGCTAACTTGAAAAAACAGCATGTCGCCAATGCATTTTAATTCTCTTGCCGGTCAAAATGATAAAAAATTAGAGTGGAAACACTTGGAATATTAAGGAAATTGATTTGTTTTACGATAATTAAGACTTTACAACATATGCATTCGACGTAGTCAAGGTGTATTCTTTTCTATGAATGCAAAAACTGGATTTCATTTGTTTTTACGAAGTGAAAACTACTAATCTTGTTTTTGTGATATCTAAAAAGACATACGTATGTGTATACGTTAAACGACTACTGGTACAAGAATTAAATTGCCCTTCTCCGTTAATTTAATTTAAAAAACTTTGTCCGTCACTTGTAATCGAAAACGTATTTTTATAAAATGTTTGTGGACGTACACGTATTTATAATTAATTATTTTTTTAATTTTTCGCATGTAGCCTTTACCTACATTATCTATTTATCTAAGTAATTGAAGAAAACAGAATAATCTTTAAATAAAACATTATTTTTAACTCTACATATTATGTATTGGTTGATAAGAAGTTTTCTTAAGTGTTCGTATATGTATTTGCAACAAAAAAATTAATACTAACTTATATAAGTACTTGAAATGCAACTCTAAATATCTATACTATAAGTAATTTTCTATTTAGAAATTTTCTAGTGATAGAAGAAAAACTAACTTTCTTTTAGTCGTGCATCTTTGATAAGAATAAATAACAAATGGTTGCGTAAAGATTTCATTTTAATTATAACCTATATGTATTGATATAAAATTAACTAATTAACCGTAAAATAAAATATTTATAAAAATAATACTATATCAATAGTAATATTATTAATAAAATAAATAGTACGATTACATTCAATTAAAATGTAGCCAAAATAATAAGTCAAAAAAAGGTTTTAATTGTTAATCCTTGGAACTTCGATTTAGTTATTGTAAAGTATCAATTAGTGTTATTAAATAATCCTATATTATATCAAGACTCAAATGAAACATAATTATCTACAGAACTGTCATCTTATCCATTCCTATCATACATCAAATCAATTATTGACTTCCCACTATCTTAAAAAAACTGTAATAGATTATTGTAGTAGATAACATTTATTCACTAAATAACGCGATTATTTCATGCTTCAAATGCGGAGATAATCTTTACGAACATAATATAAATTTAAAATCTCAATTCAATTTAATTTAATATTTATAGTAGAAATGCATTTTATAAAGTAAGTTCTTGAAAGAAATAATCGAAACTAACGATAAAAATAATGCATTCGACGTGTCTTTGCGTATTCAATGTTGATAATACGTCAGGAAGACTGTTGTTTAATTTACTTGTCCAAATCTGTGATAACTAAGAGACTACCTTTATTTATTAAATGTTACACAAAAAATATATTGCTTACAAAAATAATATTAATAAAAACAATGCAAAAAAAGAATTTATATCAATATAAATCAAACATTCATCGATATAGCACACTCCACTTCCAAAAAATATAAGCAGGAACAAAATCTTACCTTTTGGTTTCGGCGGTGAAGTCTTCATATTCTCCGCAATGGAGACCCTTCTCACGGTGTGCGACATCTTGACTTCCCTTTGAGATGATCCTCCTTACGAAAAAAAAAAATAAAACGAACAAAAAGAACGAAAAGAAAAAAAAAGCGTAGTGAGCGATCGATCGGGCGATCGATCGGTACGTTGCGCGGTCGCGCAACCGTCGAGCTCGCGGATCTCGGCGCGAGTGCTTGCACACACCGACACACTATTAGTTGCTGGAAACGAGTCCGACTCAGGACTCGCCTGGGTCCCAGTGTCGTTTTTATGCGCGCGCGATTCGTCGATCGGTATATATCCCCGCTCGACCCCTGGCAGACTGTACAACACGCACGCGTTTTATTACCGAGGACGATCGTCGCCGATCTAACGCTTGAAAAAAGACGCGTGTGCAGCCAACACCTTGGACTGTTGTCGAATTATATTTGACTTTCTTTGCAGCTTCTCGGCTCATGTGAACGCAATTATTTTCCAATACACACAATTCATGTATCAGCTGACAGCGCATCGGGAAACCTTCTTTTAGTGCTGTCTACAAATGAAAAATAGCAGAATGACAATGATAGTAGAGGTTGATTTGTGCATACACAGAGGACATTAATTACAAAACTAAATCTTAACTTATTACTGCGTGTTCCAATGCTCATAAATAAAAGTATCATACTGAGTTGACTAGAAAAATTTAGTAAAACTTTATAAGTTAAATAAAAAGAAGTGGAATTGCAATTTTTTTTCTTCTAAACTAATATTTTAATAGTAAAAAATGTTTTTTAAAAGTGAAAATAGTTATGGTTTAACAGCGCTTACTAATTTTTCTAATTTTATAAATTTTTTAATCAACTTAAATAATAGAAATATTAAGTGTTATTATATAGTTTTAAAAGAATCAACTAATGGAATGTATATTATATGTTTCTCCAAAGATTAAATTTTAACATACTTGTCCCTCATTGTATTAAATTATGCTTTTAAATAAAGTGATTTTGTCTTTATTTATATATACAATTTCTCTTAAAAATATATTTAAAATCATTAGAAAACTGCACTGAAGTTTGCAAATGCAATCTATGAAAAAATGATAAATATAACGTTAAGATTTATCGTTATGAACCAGCAGTTTTTAGTGCTACAAATCATTACATTGCGATACGAACACTTAAAATATTTCATTAACATGATGTTGCAATTGTTTTCAAATTGTTTAATTGTACATAAAATATTTCCACCACGCGTATTACATCCTGAAAGATATAAGTAATAAATGATAAAAAGATATTTGAGAAATCCCAATATTTATATACAGTATTTATATACTTATGAATGATCTACTGAGACATTTTTATGACAATGATCCACTTAGATTGGTGTACTGTTTATATTCATTGATATTGTATTGAAGTGGAAATTCAATTCATTATCAAAAACATGAGCATTAACGTTATACGGATAGTCTTGCACGTGCTCACATTCAAGAGCACAACTTTGGCTTACAACTGTACACAATTTTATGACTGTGAAGTACATACAACTCGATACTATTTTTTCTTTTGCGCCAGTGAAGTAGTCTCAGCAAACGAATTACTTCGTTTTAAATTTTTGTAGCTTACACTCTTTAAAAGTGCAACAAAAATAGCATCCTGGTAAAAAAAATAGAGTAAGCTAATTGCTTCAGTTCTTTGTACGTAAAGTTACTTTGATAATATTTTTTTTTGTAGAAGGGAACCTTTTATTTAAAAAAAAATTAAATAACTTCCTATTCATTAGCATTAGCCCTTTATAGCTTTCAAAACTTAATATTTTTCCAATGTATTCTTATAAATTGTTTATAATCTATGATTGATTATTATTATACATTTATATCACTCTTCAGCAGAAAATTGCAATATTCACTGTTTTAAGGTAGTACTGTCGATACTTCCCTAGTCAAAATGAGCACTTTTTATTTTTTGTTTATTCACCATTTATACTTATTTAAAATAGCTGCACAGATGAACTTACACTAAATAATGACTGCGCATTGATATTGAATAATTTTATTCGTCCTATTTATTAAGAAAATCTTCCATGCAAAAGCTGATTTGACTCATTTTTTAAGATTAAATGTGAATTTTTTGCTTTCAATTAATTTGTTTTATTATTTTTATGTACCTAATCATAGTTTTCGAAACTGGTAAGTATTCGTCAAATATTTATCTCTTATTACAAAAAGTTTCAACAAAAACTGTACGCTAACTTTTGCAAAATCATTGTGACTGTGTTATCTGCGTGATAATGATTATAATAATAATGTTAAAAACTTTGGTTATATTTACCCTAGTCGAACAAAAGTTTTTTTGAATCACTTTTGAACCATTATTTATTAGTATGTTGAGTTTTATCAAAATATGTACGGTAATTCTATACCGACAGTACTACCTTAACTTGCAGGCTCTGAAGTTGTGTTATTAAAATGTTAATTATTATGAGTTTTTAATAAAAGAAATATTTATCACGTATTTTAGAAGTATGTTTTAGAAACGTTTTACCAACGTAGATATTTTGATTCTACTGAAAAATTGAAATATAATAAACGATGCATTGATTTGTTTTTCCATTTCTAATAATTGTTTGAAGGATTTATATCTAATTGACAAAAAGATTTAGTACAAGCTGTTAATGTCTTTAAAATACTACTTCCATATATTCCAAGTATTACTTCCTGATAAAGAATAGAAGCTCTGTATGATAAAATAATTTTCTTTTTCAATACTGTTGTAGGAATAGTGAGAGAATTTTTTTTATAAACAATACCCTCAAAAATCAGTACGAATTTATTCAGCTGTGTGAGTGAATGGGGGACATGTAGCCACTTCAATCTATAATATTAATGTCTTAGCACAAATCAATGGGCTTCCAACCACGCTATCTGCAGCTCCTTTACCGTATCCAGTAGTACAGAAAATAATCATTTTATACCATAAGGTGCTCATACAATTCATACAGTTAAAAGCGCTTAAAGAAACTATACAATTTGTAAAATTAATTTTTGTAATATACTTATTTTGCATTTTACGTATGTTATTGTTAAAAGTTTATAAATCAGAAAGATGCATTTGAAAGGTCCCTACATTTTGAGATATAAATTATTAGAAAAAGTTAAGGATCAATTCTTTTTATAAGCATATATATGACTCATTACACTGAAATGTTTAACATAATTCGAGTTCTCATATTTTTTGTTTCGGGTTTGTGTAAGTTATTGTTTCTTAATTCAACGATAGAAGTGATTGTCAATGACGATCACTCCTATCGTTCATCAAACTATATTTTCGTTGAACATTGTATACTTTTAATATACAAATTGAATTTGGTCTATAAAAAATAGATAGATCATGAAAAATATTTTTACCCGGCTTTTCCAAACAATAAAATATAATAATGTTTAACATTTAATAAACGGTTAACTCGACTTTATGAAATAGATTCATACATGCACAGGCACGAAAAACATAAGAGCAAGGATTATCCTCCGCATTTTAATATTTATTTAAGTTTGAATTCATTTTTATATCTTCAAAATTTTATTGTTCTTCTGCGATGCTCATTTCATCCTGAATATTAGCAACTTAAAAAAATATACTTATGAATAATTTCAATTAAAACTTTATAGACTTTTTATTGCTTATTCAAATGATACTCATACAAAAGGTTTTATTTCTGCACAATTTCTGCGATAAATATAAAATTAATGTTCTTGTATTTATTTGTAAGCAACATTCACAGACCTTCATTTTCTTAAATTTATTTTAATATTCTTTATAGTACATACTTCGATGTAGAAATGTATCATAAATCTAATCAATTACATATATAATAAAACTTAGTACTATACTTATTGTTTTACAATATTTCATTGCTAAACCTATATTTGGTAACAGTTTTACAATGCATAGTGCAGCAGCTTCTACCTTTATAAAAAGTTACATTGTTCAATCATTTTTATCAACCTTATCCACAAAACAATGCTTATTGTTAATAACAATCATTTTCACTTCATAAATAAAAAATGTTGGTAAGAAAAAATCTTTTATTTAGAAAATCTTTGTTAAGAGATCCATTATTGAAAATTTAACTATGGCGTACTATTTTATTCATAGTCTACAAATTGTTATAATAATATTTAGTAGATTAATATTTTTCTTGTCGGTTAATTCAAGGTAAAACAATTTTTGATTCAAGAAATGCTTAAGATTGTTTACTTTTAATTATTTAAACACCTATCTATTTCTCAAGTGTAGGGATATGGTGACATACAAAATTGTGAATTTAAAATAGTGTACCTGCACAGCAGTAAAGTGACTCTGACTCTTACGTATTGACAATTCGCACATAAGTTTTAAAATGCTGTCTTGTCTTTTTACGATTAACCTTGATCACTTTACCACATATACTGTATTTTACAGGTTTTTAGAAGACTTCAATGTCTTATATTTCTAGTACATTTAACGTTAACAAAACTAAGATAATTTCATATTAATTTCTTTTTACCTATTAAACAAATAATGCAGAAAATATAATCGGCACACTCATTCTTGTTTATGTTTGCGTTTATTTTACAGATTGAGGAATTTTGTTACTTACAATTTATCAAAAATTGATTTTATTTGCTCTTTAAACACATAACTCTATTTCCTCAATCTTTTCTTTATCATGTAAAATTTATTTATATATAAATTCTCGAAATTTATATACATATACTATGATCGAAAAAATATATCTCTCCTTCGCTACTGCCTCTCTCCTCATTATCTTCTGTCTCTCTCTCTCTCTCTCTCTCTCTCTCTCTTTCCTTCTCATTCCTCTGTGTCACGCAATGCACATAAGCACAGTGTATCCGATTACGAATTCGATTATGGGAATCTGCACAACGTGCACAGAATTCAAGTATAACAATTCATCGTTGTTATCTTTCGGCTCTCGCAAGACTTAAGTGTACGCAAACGACCGAGAAAATTTGCTGCACTTTTACGAGCTGGTGTGGACGCTCATCTTTTATTGTATATATATATCACCGTTCCGGACATTTACGAACTTTCAAGCAGTTTGTTTGCGATTACATACATTCTGAAATTGTATGTAATTCTTTTTATACATGTATCGTAGATATATTTAAACATAGATTTGACACTTTTAACTTTCAATAATAACCAGTTTAATTTTTCTAAAAAAAAATTAGTCATTTGCAATTAATCTAAAATTATATCGTACAATGGATTCTAAAAAGAAATGATCGTATTCGGGATCAGGATGTCAAGCGATTTGAAAACAACGTGAATCAAATATTCAGATTAAATAAAAAATATTATACATAGATTGATCTCTGAATTAAACATGAAAAAATTGTTTGCGTGCAATAAATGACATATTGTAAATCATAGTATTTGCATATATTTCTCTATGTCACATTCTCTTATTAAATTTATGTACTTTTTATGTGAAATTGCTATTTATTTATTGATATTTAGCTTTTCAAAATTGATTTTTTTAATCATATTTAATTTCTTATACATATACTTACATATAAATACCGCCTATACTTTAATGTGTTTATGCTATTACTATTGTATCCATTTAGTAGATAATATATAATTCAAAAGTATGATATATTATAGATTTTACATAGTTAGTTATTAACAATTTTTATACGCTCAAAATACTTAAATTAAGAATATAAAATTTAATGATAATATATAATTTTCTTAAATATTTACAAGAAATAAAATACTGTATTTCAAGTCTTTAATAAAATTGTTCCAATATGAAAAGAAACCTACTCCATTCTTGCATCATAAAAAGCCTGGATCTCAAGGTATTCTGTATTACAGTTGTAAATCTAATAAATATTTTTTTAAGGACGTCCCATTAAAGAGATTTAAATTATATACCTATCATGAAAAATATTAATAAAGACAACAAACATCATAACTTTGCCATTTATTCCAAGAAGACAATACAATTTTTTGAATAAAGATGATTTTTTTCAAACGAGATTGAGAAGTAAATTCTTACTGCCTATTTAATGACAATTATTTTATTCAAGCCATCAATGAGTAAATATGTTTATCTTTAATCGACAAGTGTAAATTATATGAAAATTTCAAATCCAAATACTGACAGCTGAATTAAAAAATGATTAAGAACTAATTGCTTTTAAGTGTTGTCCTACAGGCAATGAATAATGTGGAGCCATACCGTTGCATTATAGATACTATGATTTAAAATTTAATATTTTACCCTTCCGATTATTTATACTTATAGGCAACAAAAACAAATATTACTGTTAGAACAATAAATATGTCACAATTTGTGATTATCATTTAGAAAACAGTGTAGACGAGCAGTTTATAAACTGCAGGAATAAGATTACGATGAAGCAACATCGGAAAACAGGAAAAGTTATTGAGTATTTTTCATAATCGGATAGGAAGTGGGTTAAAAGTCTGTATAGCTAAAGATAAGACAAATTATTAGTTTGATTAATTTTTACAAATCTTAGAATAATTGCCAATATGTCTTTAATACTAGAATTACATTGTTGAGTTATAATCTTACAATTTTAGTGTACTGCTGGATTTTTTAATTATTTTTTTAGGTGAAGATTTAAAAGAGAAAAAGAAACTATGTAGTCGTTCGAATGAATTTAGTGTTTTTCTCTAATTTTTCTGACTCAATATTCTCAATATTATTTGATAGATTATACTTTCATTCTGAACTTTTTGAATTTTTTCAATACCCTGAAAATTAATATGTATATATATAATATTATATAAAAACTAATGTATATAAATTTGATTGCTAAAAGAATTTGAAAATTTATAATTTAATTCGCACATTATTCAATAGCAATTATGTATCATTTTCTAACCTATTATTATTACTTAAATAAATAATTATTTGATTTGATATCTAGAAAATAAACGAAAGGTTTTTAAATTTTACCTCTAGTCTTTGTAGAGATACTCTAATAAATTGAACCTATTAACAATTCGCACACTAAGAAAGATAATTTTACCCATTAAATTTAAATTGTATTACAGGATTATCGCTAGATAGGTAAATAATAATGTTCTAGAAGATCTATTTTCAAATATCTATAGAAAATATATTAAAAGTGATTTTGAAAATTTAGTTCAACGGGGCTTGCTTCTGGTAATTAAATTATTTTAATTTGTAATGATTTTTTGTACACATAGAAATAAATTTCAGTATAGTTTTGTCTCATGTGTCCTAAACCCCGAGATAATAGAGCTTCTATTATCTCGGGGTAGGAAAAGTTATCTTTAAACTTTATTTTTGTAAACCAGGTATACAATTTATTTTATTTTAATTAAAATTATCCTAGTATAAGATTTAGGATCCGTTTGATAGATTTATAGGTGCTGAATTTCATTTCTACGGCACGATAAATCGTTTGTAAATGAAATAACCAATATTTTCTTCAGCAACTAATATTCAAACAAATGCTTTTTATTTCAATTCCTTATAAATACATTTCAATAACATAAACTTTTACATCTACGTATACAACATAAAATTATACTTCTAACTGTATTGCCTATCACATTGCTTTCTTATGACGACAATTTTTACATTGCAATTTTTACGACTCACGCATTTTTTCTGTATAATAAATATACAAGTCATGCAAACATTAATCAATATAAAGTAACATGAAGGAATGCTTAGCTTGCGATTACGTCCATGAAAAACATTTTAAATAAAATGCTCTCGTTCCATGTTATCTCGACAACAAATCGGGGCAATTTCTAGTGCATCGACTGATCGGTCGCTGTCGCATGATCTGCACGTGCCGATAAACCTTAAATCAACTATTGCAAAAACAATCACTAATGCATAAAATTTATTTATGGTGTATAACATTGATGACTTATATCATTGCCTAGTTGTTAATACTAATATAGGGTACTTAGGCAATCAGTAATATCTTTAAAATTAGGTTGCATAGACTAACTTTATACAAACCAATGCATAGCAGCATTGATATGAAAAATAAATGGTTAAATTAAATCAAATTTTAAATTCTTGAATATCTAATAGTACATGTTAAAATTGTTATAACTGTATGATACACTGTACCTGCATATTCTTCAATAATTAAAATTTGCTTTTTGAAAGACCGTGCGTGAAGCTCGACTTTACGTACCTTAGTTGCATGCGTAAGGCACTACTTTTCTCCAATTTTACTAAAGCATGCGTGAAACAAGTCAAGTGTGCGTAACATAGCTCACAAGTAATAGCGTCAAACCACTCGTTTCAAAAAGTAGGATGTGCGACGCATGCGTGCAGGTATTATATAATGTGCTATTTGCCATAATGTCATTTTTCGCACTATAAGTAATAAAATATTATATAAGTAAAAGGAATAAAGGAATCAGAGCCAAGAGAATTTAAATAAGGAATTGATCCATTAAAAAAATAGTTTCTCATAATGATTTAGAAGGTAATCTATTTTAACAAACAAATAAAAAATGTAAGGATTATTTTTTAGATTATGCTTCAATACGTTTTAAGGTAATTAACTAAATACTTATAAAAGAATAAGTACTTATAAAGTTTTTAAAACAAGTATTAAAATAGTAACGATAACTGAAGTATTTCTATTATTTTTTTTTATTTCAATTTTGAAAAATAATTTTCTTTAAGGAGGTTCTTAGGTGTCATAGGTAGGAGGTGCGGTGCGTGGAGGAAAGTTCAAGTCTGTCTGCTGTAGAAGTGTTGCGTGCGAAAGAATCAAGCAACCAACCATATCTAAAAACATTGACTCACTCAATTTAGAAAACTTAAAGAATTATAATATCCAAATTTTATCAAGATCTCTGCATTTAGTTGTAACATATGAGCCTCCTTAAATAATGTACTGTAATGTTACATCACGAATATATGCAATCGTAATAATGTCACACGAATTTCAATCGGTTATATTTTCATCAATTTTTGCAATTTTACAAAGGAAAATATATATGTAATATAAATAAAAAATAATATCCTAATTTTCGGCATTCTAGTGATTATTTTTACAAATTTCCGTATTATTACAAATATTGAACGAATTTCGGAATCATATTATAGTACAATCGTGATTCTCGTGCACAGGTCTGAATATTGATAAATTTTATTAGAAAATTGAAATATGGAATATTAAAAACAATTAATATTTCATTGACACAATCGATATTAACACGCTTTTTTAGTAATAAGATTCCATAAATTTCTAAAAACGATTAAAAAACGCCATGAATATTCTGTGTGGAAAAAATAATACATATAACTGTTAATTATCTCTTTTTCAATATTACATTTAATCAATAACTTATTTCAAATACTATACAAAATCATTTGATGGCTATAGATTTCTCAGCACTGGACGAAGTAATCTTCTATATTAAAAAACCAGCATCATTTCATATTTTTATCATTACAGATCTAAGAATGTTTACATTTACAATTTACATTAATTATATTTTTTTTATAAGACCATTAACTTATCAGCTTTCAAGTTCCTAATTTTTTTTACAAGGGAAACGATGTGTCATAACTATTTTAACTGATTAGGGATAAACGTATTAGCTTTGCAACTATTTTTAAGCAGTTTAAAAGATGTTAAAAAGCAATATTGCGTCTAATAAATAATATTTATTATTTATCATTTAATAATAATACAAAGCCCCAGGGCTATTGATTTGGTCATCTGCTTATATAGTACGGTAAATGTCGCAAGACTCTATTTAAAAAAAATATATTTTTTAGCCCTTAATTTCATTGCTTTTATTGCTTAAGCATCAAAATTGTAAGTTAGACTAGAAGAATGATGGAGACTCAACAAGGTGTCGTATATACCTCTTCTTGAATTATTTCTGGAATAGATACAGATGTTGGTTCACCGGCCATAGAAATCGTAGAAACTCGACGTGGTGGTACTTTAAATTCACCTCCAACATCATTCCATGATTGAATATCAGCTCTCCCGAATATCACAAAAACTAGATTCGTTACAGCGTAGATAACTACTGTAGCATAGAAAATGATGTTCCATTCACCTACGTCACTCTGAAAATGGTTAAAACTTTTTATTATTTGAAATTTTAATAATTTTTGTTATTTATATAATTTTCCAATAGCGCGCGAACATTATACTATTAATTTATACAAGGGATAAATTAATTAATACCCTTCATCAGAATTTCTAATTTATAATTCTTCTTTTCACTATAAAATAAAATAAATGACAAGAATGAATAACTGAAACTTAAAAAAAGTTAAAGTTTTTAGTGACAAGAGCTACAGATGTCATAGTTTTAAACTATTATATTTATATAATTACTTTGTTTAGATTGTTATCAAAATTCAATTTTCAAACGTGCATGCTACGTATAATAAACTCTTTAACAGAAAATATTCAAATTATTTTCTGTAGAAAGAAAAAGTATGTTTCATGTATCTATAAGTAGTTTTTTAACACATCAAACGTACAATTCGACTTTTCGTAAGTACGCAGTTTCCTAGACGCAAAAAAAACTGGATTCACGCTGATTTTCTGAAGCAGGCGTAAAATCCATATGTACAAAATAACTTTGAAACTCTATAATTTTAAATTTTACCGCAAAAGAAAGTATAAGACATAATCATTTTTCAAAATTCTTTAGAATTTAGCTAAAAACTCAAGTTTTTATGAACGCGAGACCCTAATTTCGTATGCATGTCACTATAGATATACGTTACATAGAAAAATAGATATTACATACAATTTTTAAGAATTTTCAAAGAGAAATAAACTTATTGTTAATGATAAATGATATTTATCTGTATAGTCAATCTGCTTATTATTATTTTATAAGTAATTCCATTTTTTATATGATGCTGGTACCATAAATTTATTTGATATCTTATGAAACCTCAATCAAATTATTTAATTTGTTCTAACTAGTATCTCACAAATCATCACTTATCAATAAGCAAATCCTATCATCGAGCGACTGATTAGGGTATGATATGATTTATATCATCACTGAAATTATGTCTCACATATAAATTGTTATCTAAAGATATCATATAAATGGGAATTATTAATTCTCATGTTTATATAACTGCGAAATGTTAATTTATCTAATCATAGAAATTATAGAATGTTTTGAAACCAAATATATTTGATGAAGAAGATGATGGTGACGACGTTTATTTATATTTTACAATTTTTTTATATAAACAGTTAGTTTATATTTACCGCATGTAAAATGTGCAATGCGCATGAATTTTACTAATAGTATAGAAATTGGAAAGCATTCTATGAGTCAATATATTATAGTCTACTAAAATAGATAAGAAATTCTCAGATGCAGTGCATGTATTTTTTTAAAAGTAATCACAAAGGGAGAGAAAATCTTATAAAGTCTCTCCATTGCCTATGTGTATACAGATTGACGTATTGTTCACCCACGAAATCCTTTCTATAAGGAAAAAATTTCTAAGTAAATGTGTATATATTATATGTATAATATTAATAGTGAACTAAAAAACAGAATTTTCTGTTTTTAAAAAGATATATTACTATACAAGTTTATATATTGTAGTCAAATATAAAATCAAAGAGCTTTCTTGATATTATTCATATTATTATAATGAATCGAATAATATTATTCATATTAATAATATTATTCGATAATGAATTATTCGATAATGAATCGAATAATATTATTCATATTATTCGATTCATTATAAATATTTTCAATAATGTTGCCGGAATTCCAGCATTAAATAAAGATCTTAAAGTAATTCTTACCTCATGAACAATAATTTTTCCACAAACTATTGGCGCAACGATGCCAAGTATGCTGGACAAACTATTTGTAATGGCCATCATCGATCCAGCAAAGTTCGGACTCAAATCGATGTGATTGATCTGGAAGCCACAGCATATGCCGGAGTTAAAACCTACGGCTACGACAAGGATTGCCACTGCTATAGTTGTACTGGTCGTTGTAATGAGGCACAGCACTAATAAAGCCGTCGCCGGAATCCAAAGACCGATACTGTTGGAAATCTTCCGGACCACCGCGATAGACATGCCCTTGCGAACGGCAAAATCTGCCGCATAACTAAGGGGAAAACCCATCAGCCACATAGTCAGATAAGGTAGGGATGAAACTGCTCCACTCTGTAAGCCGAAAAACAGATGATGCAATCATAAATTCATGAAGCAAGTGCGTACATGTTAGGCTAGCGCTCTACTCCTTATGCTACCCATTTATGCAGTCACAAATGTCTTACTTAAGTCGAGCCAGGTCGAGTGTCGAGGAGCCACCTTCTAATTCATGCTGCATAACTAATAAGCTAATCGAATAGTCTATTTTTTAAATTCAAAAGTCTAAAAAAGTATCTATTCTTCGTAAGTTAATGACGCGTGAAAGAAAACACTCAGGATTAATGTGAGCGCCAGGGATGCGGGAGTGATTCCAATGTAATAGCATCTTAACTATCCAATATTAACTCCAATGTTAACAAGATTGTAGCAACCCCCCGACCAACAACCGGTAATATAGCCCCATTTTCCACCTTACCTACCTACGTCTAGTCATTTATTACAATAGGCAGACGCTGGGTCCTAGCCTGTAGTAGGAAACCCATAAACTCATACACTCAACCCCATATCACCTCATATTAGCCCTACATCGTATGGACCACGATTACTCACACTATAAATAACTTATTTCCTGTCAAATCTCACCTGACTCTACGGCCCTGCACATTCGACGCACGAGACCGCATACTATGACACTAGAACTTCAAACTTGGGCCTAATCTAATGAATCCCTAACAACTGGTATCAATCTCTATCTGTCTCTCCACGATCATCTAATCTTATCGTAGGCGATGGACTCTTGCCGAGCGATTTAAATGTGTTGTCGGCCCTACTCACCCTATCAGGTCGTCGGACGTTCAAAGAGACGGTTCTCCGGGGAACAATTCCTCTCCTTAGGAATATGCCTTCCGTCTTAAGGGATGATAGAATCAGCTTAGCCTCTTTATGCATCCCTCCCGTGTAAAAAATCTTGTACCATCTCAAGATAAGTTAAGCGAGACTCCATGTTATCACCGGTAGCGGAAATAGCATGAAATCAGTACGCACTCAATTTTGGAGAAGCGTACTTCTTCCCACGCACGGGAGCGTGACTTCTCTGCCCTATATCTTCGTTTTAAATTCTGGGTTACCTGACGTCTGCCCCTAGCGCTCACGCTGCTGTCTCGGAGCCAGCAAACTGCTGTTTCTGAGGGGTTGTAGGGCTTCCTCCCTGTATGTCACTTAAAATTTGTATATTTAAAATAAGGCCATGTGGTTTGTATACATTCTCAGAGTGCGGTGCAGGGCTTCTGACTTTTTCTGGACCGAACTGTAGGTCCGCTGGTACAGTGTGCCCTTACCCCGGTAAATCCAGTACACTTGAGTGACGCCACACTAGTCAAGGCCGACACGTTAGCGATTCCTCTCTCTGGAGGGTCATGCTTCCCCTCGTCACGGTCATAGCTTAGGGTTGGAAAGATTTTAAAGAGGATCCCTCCTCTACAATGTACGATTACGCCAATTCTTCGCCCCCCCCCCCCTTATGGCCGACGTTTCCAACTCGTACTATTGGAGATTCGTTGTGGCCCGCACGGAGATTAAGAAAAGGATGTCTGGCGCATAAATCATCCTAACTCGGGAGTCCGGGATTGACAAACCAGCCTCGACCATACGAATGCTTGAGCCCTGAATAAAGCGAGAGACCATTGGCCAAAGCCGGTGAAGCCCCTCAACACAGTCTGAGATCAACTAATGACTGATATCTTCTGTAAGACAATAGTAGTACGTGCAGATACGAAAATTGAACAGGCAGCTACATCGGCAATATAGGTAGCACCCAGTCGGCATTGGAGCTCTCAGTATCTTCCTTAAGTTTGGGAGGAAAAGGTTGTGAGATACCGACCGACATACTTATAATCTCACGACCACCAAGAGTGATCTAAATCGCTGAATAGGTATTTTCATTAAACCACATTTAGCAAGCATCCAGCGATATCACTGTACACATAGCATGGCACGATTCAGAGCGACGCGAAGTCGTCAACAGGTATCTTTTTAAAGTTTGCTCTAGGTAAACTTTGTGAGGGACACACGAAGACATTATTAGAATTTCACAACCCTTAAGAGCGAGACTGCTCACTGCTAGGTGTCTTGCTTAAGTTTAAATATTCAGCCCTGAGTGCAGCGACATTTCCATCTAACGAGCACGCGTCATGGCTTAGCGTTCGCGTGCACTACACAAACATACACACCAACTAGAGTCGATTCACCAACTTCTAAATGTGTGGATCTAGGCGGGGTTCGAGGGAAGGCCTTCCCGTGGTTCCCCGCGAGAGCAGAGAAGGGAACATTCCCATCTAGCTGGTAATTAAAGTACTTCGCGCATAACGGTAACGCAAAACCCTGAAATTTTCTTTTGCCCCTCACTGATAGAGGACGACCTCAGGATAATATATTAATTCTGGCAGGTGTCCCCTCAGTTCTGGAGACGACAACGCTTAAACGAGCGCCAAAATAGTGAGGATGCAGGTTATGCCACATTGCCGTCAGAGATCTCGAGTTGTAAAATGAAGCTGAAAGTAGTTATCATTCCCGATCTCAATGCTGACTGCTACCTTGGAACTAATTTCATTCGCTCATTCAAAACTATTCTCAATCCTGAGACCACGTGCGTCCCATCAAGCAGCATTGTTACCCGATCTCTCCAAAACTAAAAGAAGAAATACATAAGCAAGTGCGTGATACGCTCGAGACCGGAGTGGTAGAGAATTCTAACAATCCATGGTCTAGCCCTGTAGTAGTGGTGCAGAAATTGAACGGTAAATATCGATTTTGCGTCGATTTCAGGAAGATCAATGCGATCTCCGTGCTGGAAGGATCGAAATATCACCACATTAGATTAGAGTACTGCTTACCACCAGATTCCTCTGGGAGTGAAATCTAGACCAATTACAGCATTTCAGTGCTGGGACTGGAGCTCTATCAATTTACACGCTTGCCATACGGTCGGTGTCAGGCTGGTGTCACCTTTAATCGCCTAATCGACAGAAACATCGGGTAAGAGCTGAGGCCGTTTGCTTACTCATGCTTCAATGACAATATAATTGTCACAGAGACATTTGAGGAGCACCTAAAACGGCTTGAACAAGTTTTGAGTATAATAAAACAAACAGAACCTATAATCAATAGAGAGAAGAGTGTGTTCTGTAATAATGAGGTAAAGCGCCTGGGAGTGCTAGTCAATAAGAACGGTTTCAGGCCCAATCCCGAAAAGATTGCGCCTGTACTGGATTATCTGGCGCCGAAGAACATAAAACAATTAAGGAGATTTCTAGGAATGGCGTCGTGGTACAGGAAGTTCCTAAAGGACCATGCAATACTCGCTAAACTTTTCACGAAGCTGACTAGCGATAAAGTGTGCTATCAATGGGGAGAGGAACAACAGTAAGCTTTTGACAAGATAAAAGCGTTAGTTGCTTCTGCTCCATAGTTCCAGCGATCACTCTTCGAAGAGAATCTGGTTTATAGTACAGACTGATGCCATCGACTATGCACTTTTTCGCGAGCAGACTCGCTTCGCTCGGGCGACCAATTTGACTAGGTCAGGAATCACCTATTTTGCGCCCTAGTGATATAATTTACTATTATATTTTTTACAAAAATTTGGTTAACTAGTTTTTTGTTTAATATTGTTAATTAAATTATGTTTTGATGGATTTTGATGTTAGACATCTCATATTATTTGTATTTTTATGTACTTTCAAACCATAGATTTTTTAATTATAATCATTCAATATCTGATACATTAATATTTGTTTGAAATTATTTATTTATGTTATAGTTAAGGGACCGATATTTTTTCATATACTTGAAAAGATTACTCAATTGGTTGAATAAATTTATTTTATAATTAATAATTGAATACAGGAGGCTGTCAAAATTTAACGAATATAGGTTTGATATATTAATAATAACTGCAATTTGAAAATTACACAGTAAAATTATTTGCATAATTCTTGAGTTATTTTTAAAAATGTAAATTTTAAAAATTATACTGGAACACATAATTAAGTTTGAGGAAGCTAAGTGCCAATGAATTGGCAGCTGCTTTTTATTTTCCTTTACACCATTTCCAAATTTTTTATTATTCGCATTTTTTAATCTACCTACAGATACTTTTTCGTTAATTCTTTGATTTTTACTTTTTAAATTACCACCTATGAATATCGTTTTTTTTATTTCTATGATTTTTCTTTTTTATGCCAGATCCAGATACTATTCCATACATCCTTAATACTATGTTTCTTATTTTTTCTTTTTTCTTGTAATCGATGTTTCTTTTTCATGGCAAATAAAAATTCTTCAAAGGCTTTCATCATTGCTTGTGATGTCTGCAATAATTACAATAGTCTGATGTTGATGATGATGATGATACAGATTTATCGAACAAAGTTTTTTCTTCTACTATTTGATTATTATAATTATTTAATACTGGCGGTAAAACTGTTAATGGATCTGCAATATAAGTAGTATAGCGGTTGTTAATGAGTAGAATAATAGGATGTACGGCATTAAATAGAGCGGAAAATTTTAAGTGGAAAATCTTTTTGTAACTTTTAGATCCGATCAATATTTATTGAGTAATCATCGA
>UELV01112041.1:0-13646 GCA_900490015.1 Megastigmus stigmatizans | reverse complement strand
AATGTTGTTAGAATACATTATTCAATTTATTTAATTGCCATTTGATTACCGAGGGTTTTATGCACTCTATTTTTGAGGGAAACAGTCGATTAATTTGATAGCTCAGCTAGGCACTAATCGTAAATTTTACCGATCGTATTTACTCCGGTTATAAATGGCAGCGACGTAGTGAATCAGAAAACGGTAAAAATCCACTGATCCACATATAACTTACAAAGCTTTTTTTTGCGTGAACGTCTAAACCTTTGCACAAAATAAAGCAATCAAATAACTTATCGTTTCAGACAGTCATATAAATATCAATTTCACATTTAGCTCACGTGTACAAAATGTCTCTACATTGACCTATACAGTATGCAATCAGTCGTATTACAAACTCGAACAAGTATCGACTTCCTACACAAGCGACACACTGCTCCAACAACAACCTCCGTAAAGTACACTTGAATCCACTAGACGGCGTGTATACACAAAGGATATCGTACACGCGACAATTGGCCTACTGTACTCGTTGATACGTAAGAGAAGAAGAAAAAGAATATAATTCTGCTCTATATGGAAAGGTCAAGCAAAAAGTCGTTTATAATATCTAAAATCGGTCAGTCGGCGAGAAATCTGGCGGTCTCGTGTGCCTGTTGCCGTTGCTTGCCAGCAATGTACAATAAAGCTGCTAACTTAGTGTGTGCATACATATATACCTATATTATAATAATTGTAATATAAGTGTGATATAAGTAAGATGGGTCAGTCTCACCTAGATCCTCCGTGACCGTTGGACCGGCGGCCGCTGCTCTCCTCGTCGTCGTCATCCTCTTCGTCGCGCGACGTGGCCAGCGAGTGGGGCACCGATGACGGGGCGCTGCTACCCGAATCGGGCCCCGGGCCCATTCTCGAACCGGACGCACCGCTGCCGTGGTACGTGGACGGCGGCGGCGCCAGTCCTCCTCCCTGGCCCTCCTCGTTCTCCACCCGATCCACCTGCAAGTAACGTTTACACGGTCATGATTCCTGCTCTTATACCCTTGCATACCGCTACTAGCTTTTCTTTTTTTTTGGAGGAGAGGGGACACTTATCAACACATACACACACACACACACTGCGTGAGACCAGGGGGAATATGTGAAATTTAAAAAAACCGCGGAATTCCGGCGTCTGGTGGGACGGCCGTGTGTGAATAAATTACAAGTTGCGATAGTGGTGCATGCGCGCGGAATAACTACGATACAAGTCGAAAGTTTCACCGTTAATATTATGCCAACCCCCGATGGCGATTCGCGTTGAGTCGCCGCGTAAACTCAAACTTTGATACAACAATTGTGAAGATACTTATATTTATAACAGCGGCTTATATGTCAGTCCGCGATGTTCGTTCGTTCGCGTCTGACTATAACGGGCTGATACTACTTGCGCGAATTTTAAGTGCAGAAATAGCATATTTAAGCGACGATGATAAAACGGGACCTTCGATGACCGATCGAAAGGGAAAAACAAAATAATGCTTTTATACGCGGACGTACTTTTTACGCTTATTTAAATAGATATAGAAACATCCGTTATTACTTTTGAATTTCACGTTATAGTGCAGGACGAAGTTGTCTACTTGTTAATATATATGTAGAATTCTATAAAACCACTTTTTTACTATCGACTATTAATTATTTAATAAAATCTTGATTAATTATATTATATAGTTTTACAGCCTTAGATTTTTGGATCATGCAAACAAAATGTGTAAAATATTCAGAAACACACATTTATATTGAAAATTGTTAGCTATATACATTAAAAAGAAATTACTTATTCATTATTCAGTTACGTGGTGATGGATACACATAAATTACACAACTATTGTAAACAGTATCGAAACTATAAATTCAGAATTAATTCAAGTACTCAAAATATCCATTTAATATCGTTACTATATAGCAAACTGCCTCTACATTATCCAAGTTTTTGTACATCGTCTCAGAGCAGAGTTTCTTTCTTCTCGCAGCGTGATGGCACTTGTAAATGTTTCAAGAGGTGTAAGTGTGACGCATAAAACGTACTATATTATTAATGCAGTACGACAACCAAGGGCGTAAAGGATATTATAGTTTTAGTTGAGCATTACCTCGGACGGCTTAGTGGTGCTCCAGGTGACTTTGCGTCTAAAAAAATGTTTATTCATTTACCTTTGACTCATATAACGGTCATGATATTATCATTGTTTAGCAGGTGTGTTCATTTCACTAAATTGCAGGGTTGAGTGAATGAGGAAAATATTACTAATTAAAAAGTGTTATACTGAATTGAAAGGGTTTCGTTGCATTGTCCTAAGTGCTGATGATAAACAACTACCGGTAATTCACTACTTTTTCCATTGTTTTTGTATTAGTGAGTAGATTAATTATCGGCTACCCCCTTGAGTTGTGTTGTTATACGATATGTCGAGTGTGTAATTTAATCAAGTGGTCTTCCGTTATATAAAACACAATTAATTTGGTAATGGCAATGTCAATATATTTCTAGACATTTCGTGATTAACTTTCAGCGCGCATTAGAGTTGTCGAGCTAGAACCTCGTTATCCCGAGTACAATTTTATCAGTGGATTAGCCGAGCGCTGTATTCGGTGATATGAAAAGCATCCTGGTACACCGCGTATAACCCGTGGATACGACTGGTGCGGCGCATCGGTCGAGTGTCAATCGATGCGTCAGAATCATCAGCGGTGATGGATCATTTTTCCCAATGCTCCTCGCGACACACGGGGGTTATCGAATGATCGAATGGGCCGTCAGTCCGATAAGCACACACCGAACGCTAATCGTGCACAACAGTGTTAGGAATTGTTTTCGCTGGAAAAGGGGAGGGGCGCGGCTGCTGCTGCCGGCCGGTTCCGTATGTTTGACTTTCCGACTTGTGCTATATATGTACATAAGCTGACAGTTGCTCTCACTTGGCCCAATATCTCTCTCGTCTTGACTCTCTCTCTCTCTCTCTCTCTCTCTCTCTCTCTCTCTCTCTCTGTCTCTCGATATCTTGCGACTGGACGGTCGAGCGGCAATATATATATATATATATATATTGTGCTCATCGGAAAGAGGTGGAGAGGAGAGAAGAGAAGAGAGAGAGAGAGATTACTTTTTTTTACCCTTTTACAGGTCTCTGCCATTCAACTATTGAATCTATAACCCAGCGTTTTTTTCTGCCCTTAGCTTTATTGAAATTGTATGATACGAGTAAGAAGTTACGTGACTTGGCATCGAGTTCTCCCTGAATAACTTGAGAAATGAGATATTTGCAATTTTGATTTTTAATAATGACTCGCCCATTGCGGTCATGCGGATCTATATGAATTTCAAGCTCTGCGTAAATAATGGAAGAGATCGGTCTTCTTTGAATCGTGAAAAAATTTTTAATTGAAAATTTTGTATACAACTATATTGAACTTACAAATTCGCGCGTCGAATCGCAGCTGTAGTTTTAGCATCGAATGTTAAATTTTTATTAAATGTTGTGGGTCGATAGATTCTACTCTTTTGACTTTTCATTAATAATGATCTATATATGCGTAAGAAGAGAATGATGTTCAATAATCCGAATGGAAACATCCGCTCCAATTTGCACGAACTCCTTTAAAGTTCGGGATGTCTTTTTAGCCATTCAGGTGTAAAATGAATTATTCAGCAAAGCATGGATGTCCCTTCACACTTTCTGATAAAATATTGGACCATATACTACATGTTCTAGTCTAATATGAATCTGAGCGTGTTCGATGAGTATTAGCTATGATTTTTAAATGATTTTAAGGCAATTAAACGAATCTCCGGTCGCACATCATTCTTTCGTTCATTTTTTTCATTATTTATCGATAATGTAAAATACAATGATCATAAATCTTTTTAATACTATTTTTGTCTGACAAAGCTACCTCTTTGCTCTTGTTAAAGTCGGTTAAAATCTAATCATACTGATAAACCGAATAAAGAAAGCTGCACGCTCTTTCATAGATACGAAGCCCGTACTAGTATATATCCGTGCTTGTTAAATGAAAACATTCATTACCGGTAATCTGAAAGAGGTTTTATACGCAGGGAGGCTCATCCTTTAAAGATCCTTTTTTATCGCTTCAATTTTCGGAGCTCGGTTTATCGTGGATAAATATACGATAACCCCTTCTCCTCCGGATAATTTCAAAACTTAATTTTACTAACACTCCGCGTGCAAGTGGCTATTTTCCAAGGGGGGAAGGGGTGAAAGGGAGGGACAAAAAGGAACGGCGCGAGCCAATGACATTAGACTAAACGGTATACGCTCAGGAAAAGAACGATAATGTCCCTCCCCGTGTATATAAAAGTAAACGTTCGCGCGAGGCGTTTTCTGGATAAAGAAAGGAAAAAAAAACAGAATAAAGCGGTAGAAAGAAGGAGGAAATGACTGGCGAAGCTGCGCGCATTCTGCATAATACAAAAGTGTACGGGGGACAAGCTGCTCGACTACTATACCCTTTCTCATAAAAGCCTCGCACGCGCTAGTTATTTTAAGTAGGTGCAATAGGTCGTTGGAACGGGGCATATGTATATAGTAGTACGCGACAACACTGCCCGACATACCCGAACGCCCGGTATAAAACACCGTTGTACAAAAAGCTTTATTCCTTTGGCTTGAACAAGTCGGCGGATAGACGTGAGAGGCCGAAAAAAACAAGGGCCACTTCGCACGCGCTCCTTCTATTTTTTAGCTTTTATTTTCACGAGCCTGCGTCGACTCCCCACTCTCCGCGTACCTTTATACACTTACTTTAGCCCCGCGGCTTTCTTCTTTATCCTACAACTGTTTCCGCCGTTCTCATTCGCCGTTCCTTCCTGAACTGCGAGTAATGAAACTTAATTAAATGATTTATTCAGAGTTTACTTCGGGAGCGCGAAATACTCGTCTAGGATAAATACAATTTTTTTGTAGCACTAGGAGAAACTTCATTAGACATTGGTTGAAGATTTCATCGTCATTGAAATGTTTCCCTCGATTCGAGGTTTGCAACCGACCGAAGCAATACGTTCTTTTGTTTTTATATAAGATAAGATGATTTCCCATGACATTATCCGAAACAGGAAGCTGCAGATTGTACGACAACCATTTGAAGAAATATTATCTGCAAGGAGGCATTAAATAAACTTCAATCTCATATTACTGCCTCGTTACAGTCCGTTTCGTGTTTCCGGACATTAAGTAAACTTACCGATCGATCAATCAATATCTCATATTCCCTCATCTTCCATTTTTCTATTTCTCAATTTTACAAGCTCGCAATCTTCGCGTTTTTATCCTCTCTCTTTCCGTCTTCTTAACCTGTCTCTTTTCGCAAGCACCCCTTTCACTATCTCTGAGACTCTTGAAAGAAAGCAGCGTCACGATCAGCCCTGGGAGCGTCCTGTAAAGTGCTTCACTAGCACAGGAAATGGAGCTCTCGGATCATTGGGTCTCAAAGGACCAAACGCATCCACACACGTACACGTATACACATCGAGATACACGCAAACTCCTGTCTCCCACACACACACACACACACACACATACACACACACACACGCGCGCGCGTTCTTTTAAATTCAGCGCTTATTCGCTTTAGGCGTTTCGCGAAAGCGGAAAAGAGAGCGAGAGCGAGAGAGAAAGGGAGAGAAAGTTTGGAAACTCACCGAGTCTTAACGAAATTTGGTTCTTTCGGCGGCGGAGTTTCTTTGTTTCTCGCTTTCGCCAAATCTTTTGTCTCCTTTACCTTTTTCCCTCCTTATCACTTTTCTTTCTTCCATTCTTGGATATATACACACACTGCACGCTTCCCCACGGGATGAGAACTCTTCCTTTCTCTCTTACTTTCTTGCCTCGCAGCTCCGTCGCGTAGAGTTTCCACCGCTCATTTGCAATTCCACCGACCACCACTGTGAATAATAATACCGCGAGGAATGTCAGATGTAATATCTTGTAAATAGGTCAGATTTATTCAACTCTATGTGAATTTCCATTACTCCACGCGGTATATATATTCTCGGCCTTTCTCATCGTTATTCGATATTATATAGCGCTTAACTTTTTTTTGTGCGCTTCGCGTCTTAAAGAGGAATTCCCTAAGGCGCTATAGGGCTGCGCAGCGTTTAAGAAATAAAATGAACGAGTATGGTCCATTCGTATTATTGCGGCAGGGGAAAGTGCTCGCATACGACTTCGGATGTTAATTAATTCATCGTTTATAACTTAATGAATATATGTTTGCCATAATAATTTTATCTGTCCTAGGCATTGTTTAGTGGAAGCGGTGGAATTAGGTATTCGATGACTTTTCGCGAATTTGACAAACCAAATTAGGAGTGTCATAATGGATTGAGCAGAGTCAATTAATTATTTTACTTTATTATATTTGGCAGTCATCAATCATTGCAGCAAGCAATTTGATTAGATTAATCGTGGGAATCATCATTTAATAAATATATTAGTTATTTCTGTACTGTTCTTGGTAACAATAATTGATGTAAATTGAATGGATTTCATCTATTGATCCCATAAATTGAAAAATTACTTTTATAGAGTCAAAATCAATTTGAACTAGACGGAGAATGACTTTCTACTCTTTCAAAATGACAGTCACTTTAGTGGTTTTATAGAGACCCAGATTACTTGTTTTCCGTTTAAATAATTTTCATCATTCTGCTGTCTGGATATAAAATATCATGGAAAATTTATCGCAGAAAATGGATGTGCCTGGTTGGGCTTATCGTTCGCAGATTTATTTCATGTCAACTGCCAGGAGAAAAAAAATATTATAACAATTCATGGTGAGGACCGCGCGACGTGCCCATAAAACTTTAGTATTTTAGACCTCGTTTCTCGCGCGATAACGACGCGAAACGCCAAAGTGCACATTATACTTTACGATGGCATAAATTCATTTGAGCGACATGTAGCTGAAACGTTTGGGCATTCGGAATTGCGAGACGAGCCGAGCCCTTACGACGTTGCAAACTTAAACGAATTCAGTTGGTATGGGACAAACACGTGTGCAAATGGAGGAAAAGAAGTCGTTCATCAATCGTAGATCTGAAATTCTATGATGATAATTTTCATTTCTCAGATTAGCAGAGATTATAAGAGCACTGCGATGTACAATATGACTTGATTAAAAGAAAATTTAGAAATTTTAAAATGAAACGTTTAATATTTTATAGATCATAAGAGCTATATGTATAGTGTAATCACATGGATATAAGCAGAGTAATACAATGACTTTGTGAAAATGAACGCGTCGTGTAAAGACTGCGTAACGGTTTCTGTATTATATAACTGAAGAAGATACGGTATGCTACAGTGCCTCATAAAATATTATCCAGAAAAAATCATAATATACTAACGAGAATTTCAGTATTTTATCAATCGTATTTACTATTACATCGATTAACGTAGTTTTTAATATATAATTTTCTAATCCGTTATTTACAGTAAATAAAATATAAAATATTCCTAAGATCTTACACCTACTAACCACGATTCATATTTAAGGAAAACACAAGACATAAAAGTCACGCTAAGGAAACCAATCCTACAGAAGAATCAAATGCAAAAAGAAAAATCTGCATTTAAGTTTAGATCTCAGCCCAATTTTTTGCCACACAAACCTCGACGAAAGCTCGGGCCGCTCGCTCGCACCGAAACGATCCGGGAAATCCCACTTTAAATTCATAATTTTATATTTTCTGGACGAAATATAAAACTAGAGAGAAAGAGAGAGAGAGAGAGATTGGTATAACGGTTGAACTTGGCGCTGTGGCGGAAGCGTCCCGAGCGTCATTACTTTATGCCGTGGCAGCAGAGCAGCGCGCAGGAGTGCACAAGTCGTCTCTCGGCGCATGGTTGCACCCCAAAACCCATCTGTTTCTACTCGCGGTGTGTTTCTCGCTCTCCTTCGCTGCAGAGATCGGTACAGCTCTCACACTATACGTATACAAGTATACGACAGCCCGACAATATATAGATATACCAACGAGGAGCTGGAGCAAAAGTTATACTCTGGTGCAACTGGAGTTCGCGGATCGCGAACTTTTGGGCGCTCGGCTTATACGCAAGTACACGCGAGTATCCCGCAGTTCTGAATATATATATATATATATATAAAATCGTCCGCTCTTCGCCTCCCCGCCGCGGCTACACATACATACAAGGTCTAAAGCAAATGTTTTTTATTGTCGCTTATTTTTCGCCTACCTCTCTCATTTGATTTCGGACTGTGTTTACGCTATTAAAACGCTGTTAAATCTTTCGGCGGCGGCCGCGCGAGCTCTTAACTTTTATTTAATAGATGGTGTGTTTGCGCGTATAGCCGCGGGTGGACGTGTTACGAGAATGCCAAACTGTCGAAGTAGTTTTGCGCGCGGGCAATATATCTTCGTATATACAGGGATCGGATGTATACAGCTTTAGCAGCGATGAAATGGAGAATCGATGGGAAAAGCGATGTTTCGATTTAGAACTCGCGTATGTGTATGTATGCCGCGTAGGCAATCGGAAGTAGAATCGTAACTGTATGAGCAAAATAAAAAATAAAGTGTATAATTGCCAATGGCGGTTAAATATTCCCGTCTGTTAAAGTAAATGGCAGTGAATGATCGGATCTAATGTGTATGTATATGCAACTGTGGCAGAAGCAAGGCGCAGCTGAGAAGTCCTCGTTTATCCCGCGATCCGAGCCGCTGCCGACGGCGCAATTTCACTAGCGCCCAAGCGATAGATCTATAGGCGTCTGCAGCCCTATCTCGCGTCTATACTTATAAGCTCTTCGCGTGATAACGCAGAAGCGCTGCGGGTCTAACGTTCTGTTAACTTGATTCTCTCTCTCTCTCTCTCTCTCTCTCTCTCTCTCTCTCTCATTATACTTTAAGTAATTGATTGAATTTCGAAAGCTGATTAAGTGATTCGCGCGGTAAACTTCGAGGTCAGTGGTTTAACCAATGTATCATCAACCGTGGCCTGTTCCATATGATGTCCGTAATGTAACTTTAGAATACGGTATCAGAGTTTAAAATTACTGTCACTGCGCGCAGTATGTTTCCGCGATTGTTTCCCAATAAAATAGATTTTGCGACAAAAGAGGAGATAACTAGATGTTATAATTTACTTATACATCTTTTTCCATCGACGCATAATTGTTAACAGCTCTGTACAGTCACCTACTACATAATCAATTTTATGTTTTTGTAAAAGGCCTTAAAAATAACATAGATAAAAATAGGGGAATAAAAAATAGATTAAAAGTGGAAGAAATTGTACCTGGTTTTAAGCGTAAAAAAATGTATGCTCTTTCTTTCTTTGACGAGGGCGAAAGAGAAAAAGGTTATAAAGCAGAGCATTTTTTAGTCTGACTTTGCGACTGTAATACCTGACACTACGTACGTGTAAAATAAGAACCAGGAACGTGTCCTGAAGATACGAGCGCACACAATATATTTCTCAGTTTACGTACGCACGTTCGTGCATAATGGCCGCATATTAAGAAACCGCTGGAAAATCTTGCCAGAATATAAAGTAACTCACAATATTGTGTGATAATAATGAAGATGTTACTTCGGAAATACTAAATTGCCAGTTAAAATGCTAAATAGTATACTTTACTTGAAATAATGAATAAAAATCCTCGCGTAATAATAATATTGCGCTTTCAACTTATATTTTCTAATACTCTAGAAATAACTTCTTACGCAACATTTAGATATAGAAAATAATTAAAATAAACTATGCAATCGAGCACTGCGTCGTTCACAAGGGATCTTACATAGAAAATGTATAACGTTCGTAAAATAATATTTAGCTATCGGTCGAGAACAGTTCGCTCAAATGCAAACAGCCCTTTGAAAATACAACAGCTCTTATTTGCTCGACAAATTGCATTATTATTTTCAAATCGAATGCTAATGAAACGCTCGAGTTACTCAAACGAGAAATACACTCGTATATGTAAATTAACAGAAACATCAAATACGTGCATTAAAATTCATCGACATAAACTCATATGAGCTCTCATTTAAACAGTCGCTCACAAAGTGTCAACGCCTTAGGCAAAAATATCGACCTCGCTAACGTGTAAGCAAAATTCTAGCCTGGTCGTTCGACTCGTTGTGCCAATTGTCTCGGTCCTGAAGAGCTGTTTTGTAACAAAATGCAACATTATTCAATTGCTGCTTATGCGGGGCTTACCGAGAGGGATTTCTGGATTTACCGCACAACGGACGACAGCACGAACTCGGTGCATCTCGTATCCCGTCACCCCTCACATATATACATATACGTATATATACACAAGCGGTTCACATTTTCTCTCGGATGTGCAGCATGTGACGCTGGATCGCACAGTCACGCATATATAAATGTTCTTTATTCCACTCGAATCTGCCTCGGCGAGTCCGCTCGCGTATATAACCCGTCGCAGCTCGACCTTATGCAAAATAAAAGTTCCCTCTCTCTCTTTCTCATCTCTCTCAGCAACTCGATGTATTTTTCCGCGCGACCGTCCAACGCTTTCTTCGCGGCCCCTGTCGGCAACTAGAAAAAATATTGCGACAAGCTCGTAAATTTCCCGGGGAAGAAACTGTTTTCTCGTTTAACGTAAGTAGGCTGTTCGTTGCTGTTTTTTTTTCTTCTTTTTTTCATTTAGTGCGGCCCCCTCACCCTAGGTGATGTAAAATAAACAGGCCCCGCCCCACCGTAAGATTATCGAGAACATTTTACAACTGCTGCTGTAGATTTTCATTCTTCGCGTTTTACACTGAGATTTACTTGAGAGCTCTGTTTTATTATCCTGCTTTTACGATAAATCCTGCGCAAAAGAAGACGGATTATTAGGTTTCCTGGTATAAGATTCACAAAATTAAATGTATTTTTTATTGTCAGATGAGATGAGCAATGAAATTGCACCACTTTCAACACTTTAAAATCACTTTTGATGCAGTAATATAATATGGTCCCGGCCGTTATACCAAAAACTACTCTAGTTTGCATTAGAAAAAGTGAATAAAATGAGTTTACTTGAAATAATAAGACTTATGAAACTCCTTGTGAAACGGTCTAATTAAATTTCTCAGGAAAATTTAAAACAGGCGTATTCTTGTGCGCTTCTTAATTAAAAAAGAACATGACAGAATTAAAATAAAAATAATAACGTAGCGAAAACATATCCTATTATCATGAAAAGGATTTTGTACTTTACAACAGAATTACATTTCGCATAAATTGCACTTCCTTACAAATAAAATCGAACCTATGACATTTATTTACAAAAAGTAAAACCATTATTTTAACAATATTTTTTAGCTCCAATCAAGAAAAAAAAATAGAATATTGTGTTATCCAATAATTTCGATACTATCAGAATGACCAATCAATAAAGTTTTCACTGATTAAAAGCAAAAAAAAAAAAAACATTCTATTTGTGTAACATTTATTTTCAAAGTTTTTTGTTTGCATTATTTCAAAATTTTAAATAAGAACGTTATTGAGTCATTTTAAAAGCATTCAGAACTTCAATATAATATAGATATAAATATATATATAGATCTTGTTAATTATTATTTAGTAAAATGTCTAAAATGTTGGAATCCTAATAAAGTTTCTGCGCACACAAAACCTACTAATGTTTAACTGTGAGCACAAAGAGGAATTAAATCTCCGTAATAATACGTTGTATCAAAAGTTTGAAACTACGGTCACAATTATAAGACGAGTAGAATTAATTATTATTTCGTTATTTTCGTATTTCTTTACGGTCATTTCATCCGGCTTATGCAGTTTAGCCCTTTGTTACTTATTTCTATGAATCTTTTACACTGTTTAATATATAAGAGTCATAAAAGCAAAAGGCCATGTGTAAACAATATTATACCATTTCGAAAGACTTTTAATTATAAAATATGGGATGTTAAATAAATCACTTCGTTATCGGCTACTGCTATAAACATTATTGACACCTTATAATGAATCTGTAATTGTCCGTGACTAAGGAAAACACATCAATATCGTTTCAATAGAACTATGGAGTTTATTCGTCGATGCTGAGTGGACGTTGCAAAACAAAACTTTGACGATTTCGTATCGACAGTTAGCACCGATCGATTATTAACCTTTTTGCTAATCAAATTTACTGGTAGAAAATGAATTTTATGACTGTAAAAAAAATGGGTCGCTACTAGTGTAAAACGTACTGCCTGCCATAAATAAATTTGATTCAATATTGCACAGTTTTAATTTTACAAAGCTTGCATTAATTGTGTCTATAAGAATATTTTCTACCGCATAAGCTAACGAGAACAAATATTTTGATTTTAATATCCAAACTCATTGATTTTACCATAAGAAAGTATTGAAAATATATATTCACTACTCGTCTATTTCTGAATTTCACTCTGCAAATAGAACGTACTATTTCCCATTTCACGCAGAAAGTGTACAAATGCAGTTACAAAACGAGTATTCTTATTTCGCAATAAAAAAGACCACATTCTACTTTATTTGCCACTTCCAGCCAATACTGTCGCTTAACAAATTACAGAAATGTCATCCATTTCCCTATAAACACAATTCATCGAAACAATTCACCCTTTGTCCACCAAAAAAGGGCATCGAACAACCGCGCTTCAATTCCGCCAGAGACAAAGTCAACAACGTTCGCATCGGCCATCATCCGAGTATCTAAAGAAAAAAACTGTACATTACACCTCGTTACCCGTCGCGTGATACCATCCTGTCCGCGTTACACCAATAAAACTAGCCACACGATGTCCACAACGGCGTTGATAAGTCGAGAATCGCACGAACTTTTGCTGTGAAAAGTTACCGCACACCCACGCTCCTCTCTGGGTTAGTCTGTACGATACCACGCGTATAGATACACGCTATATACGTGGGTGACGCAGAGGATGTGTTGGCACACACGCCAGCGGCACACGCGCATTCAGACGTGGCAGCGCGTCGGCTTTAATTAGCGCGCTCTCGGTCGTGCGTGTGTGTGTGAGCCCCGCTAAAAACGGCGCCTCGAGGCCGACGTGATGCTGCAGCAGCAGCTGAGTTACCTCCGAGGCTGCTGCTCTACCTCTCAAACCTCTACACACTCGGGCCCTTTGTGTGGAGTCCGCGTACCCCCACCCTCCTCTGGCGAGGGGGCGAATTAAATTTCTGCTCAGCCTGGTAGCGGCGGCAACCGCAGTCTTTGTGTCTCTCATCTGTGAGAGAGCGAGATAGATAGATAGATAGATATGAATTTATTTGCAAGTTTCTTACAAAATTATATAAAAATGTATTAATACAAATTTAAATCAGATAAACCAAAATAAAACAATGTAAAATATAAAATAAAATATAAAATATAAAATATAAAATATTGCACACTTATTTGTCGGTGATATCACAGTCGCTATTACAGAATCTTAAATACTAGAGAATTATCACAGTAAGTCAGTCTTATAATTAATAGTAATATCACAGTGTGCAGTTTGTATAAAACAATTGGTTCAAAGCAAATAAATTTAAATATAAAAGTGTCTTAATATCTATCAGTCAAGGAGCTAAGATTAAACACATTCACACCACAAATGTATCATTCACTCCTCTCACTCATCCCTTAAATAC
>UELV01112035.1:0-10409 GCA_900490015.1 Megastigmus stigmatizans | reverse complement strand
GTGTAGCATAGGCGCATGTAGACTGCACACTACACATGCGCGCACTCGGCATACGTATAATAATATTAATAAAGAGGACTTGTGCGCCGGATCCAGACTTGCTGCAGCTGCGCCGCCAAGGACTCGCTGCGACTACATAAAGCAAATATCAAAGCATCTCGGGCGCGTGCGTAGGTACCCACACACACACACACACACACACACACAGAGAGAAAGAGACGAGTGCAGCACCAAAGGAGAACGTAGGCACTGCACGGCCGCACGCGAGTCGCGAAGCGACGGAGCGATCTTGTCGCGCGTTCTCCCGGTCGCTGTTGGGCCGTTGGCTTCGCTCGCGCACTGTGCACACAGACAAACACGGACAGAGAGACGAGAGCGGCGCGGTACAAGCGAGACTCGATCGAGCAAGAGCGAGCAAGAGAGAGCAAGAGCAGCTTTGCGTACGTGCGTGTATGCGCGCGAAGTGCAGCTCGTGTAGAAAGTCCGCCCACTGCGTGACACGACGATCCGCCTTGGATAAAGGATATAAGCTATATGCTCGCGTGGACTCGCGCTCGCGATCGCCGTTCAAAACCTATCCGTACCCTCGGCTTCTCGTGGCTGCGACTCTCCGATCTCCCCGATCTCCCCGATGCCCTATACCTCCGCGATGCTTCTCCATCCTCGATACTTTAGATATGCATGCATTACTCGCGAGACAATCTTCGTTTCCGTATTGCACCTTGTACTCAGCGTCTTCGCCGAGAGAGACTGCTTCACCCGCCTGCACTATGTTTACACATATTTACTTTATTTCTTTCTGTATGCGCCAATTAAATATGCGAGTGCTGTACATGCGAGTTTTTGCGTGTCTGCTCGAATAGACAATTTCACTTTGAGATTTATAAATAGGTAATAGAGCTTTGAAACAAATGTTGGATGCTAAGCAACATATACTTAATATTCCTGCACTAAAATCTTTGATGCAATGTTCGATTGAGTGGATGGTCCCTCGCGTTAAAGTAGAAACAGAAGAATGTGGTTAGACGCACTCTTTTTCAATAAGCTTTTTTTTTCATTTTTCTTTATTATCTTTTTTTCATTTTCTTATTGAATTCAATTTTTATTCATTCGATAACTTTTATTCGTTGTGCGACTCTCGACGCGTCTATTTTTTAAAGTAAAAACTAAAAAACTAAACTAAATGTTGATAAAAATTTATGTACAATAAATAGAGTTTATTGTAAAATGAAAATATTAATTTTTTGTAAAATAAGGATGAATAAGCATGAGCAAGAACAAGAAGTAGAGAGGCTGCACACAGGATGGTTAATCTGATTTTTTCGAATCGCGGTGGCGGATGTATCGCCCACGGATCAATAAATCATCACTCGCATCAATGTCCCATCATCGCGTCTTTCCTCCTCGTCGATTCCCAATCCCAATCGCAATCGCAATCCCCCCCTCCCAAGACGATGCGTGCAGATGGAAAAGCTCGGTTTGGCTTTGGCCTTTGGCCTTCCCTGACACGGATGTGAGAACGAGGTTTATTTTGAAGTCGTTTGCTCCGCTTAATACTGCACTGCAGAATCAGGCTGCAGTCGCGAGTAAAGCGCAACGGAGCCGAGCACCAAGTGATGCAACCGCGAGCTCCGCCTTGCTTACCCGTGCGCGCGTACACACATACACACAGAGAGAGAGAGAGAAATAGGTACAAGAGAGGCAGGCAGTTATTATATGGTGTTCCGGTGGAGAAAAGCCGACGGGTAGATTACACCGCATGCACATGCAGGCAGGCGATGTATAAGCCGCGCGGTAACAAACTCGCGGCGGCCGAGCAAAGGATAATGCGGGGCCGCCCGGCGCTACCTACAATGTAAGTATAACGCGCGGCCGCCTCTATTCATTACTTCGCTAAGCGGCTCGCGCCGCGATATCGCCCCGTTACAGTGGAGGCTCTGCGGTATCGTTGCCGCGCCGACTCCAAGGCCGCACCATTGCTCGGTGCAGTACTGCTCGGCTCTCCCGCCACCACTCTTTACCAACTATTAGACGCCTGCAGTTCCCCAGCTCCCCGAGATTGTTCTTCCGAAATATTCATCGGCCGCTATTGGTCGAGAGAGACAGAGAGTAGAGCAGAGCAGAGCAGGCCAGGTATTGGTATACGCATTAACGCGCGCAACTCGCCTCTTTTTTGTCCGCTCGCTATAGCGATCGATATCAATTGCACGATCGGCTCTGATCGTTCCTGGAGATTTATCACTGACACGACATAGGCTACCGCGAGCTCTTTCCTTCTGGCTTGCGCCCAAGTATCTTTGGAAAAATTTAGCTGCGGTTGAAAAAGAAAGCGGATACAGGGCGGAAACCTACTCGTACGTACGGATTCTCGATGAATTTCGCGCGACCAACATCGATTCAAGGTATTTTATAAAACGAGCGTGTAAAAATAATTGGCCGCAGCCACTCGCGGCCCGAAAGCTCAACAGCGACAGCGGTACAGCAAGAGCGTCGATGGTAGGCGCAGGCCAGTGGTGCGCGCGTAGGCGTTGCTTCATATCTCACGGTGCTACGAAACCGGCGGAAAGCGCGTGGCCGATGTTCATCGCCGCTGAATAGCTCCAAGCGCGTCTCTCTCGCTCTCTGTGTGTGTGTGTGTGTGCGCGCGCGTGTGTGTGTGGTAGCAGCCCGTTGAGCTCGAGTGCGGCGTCCGCTCCTCGTCGAGCCAGCAAGAATTTAGCCTTATAAATCAGCAACATGACTGCGCCGCGGCGGCCGCAGCTCGCCACACCTTTCCCTTCTTGGGGCAATCACGAGTCGTCGTCACCGGTTCGCGCGCGCTCGCCTATAGCCAGCCTAGCCGAGCCGAGCCGAGCCGAGAGGAGCTCAGCAGCTCTCGCGAGAACTCCGCCGCAGCCGTCGCCGACCCCGGCAACATCCCCCGACCACCGACGATATGTGCGCGGCGGTGCGGTTACGTCGCCAGCCTTAGGGCCCGTGCGAGGCTTTCGTAAATCTCCGAGCGGCGGCGGCGCTCGATGGATTTTTCGCGCCTTCCGCAACGATAAAAATAATCCCCTGTACGTCCGAGACTCGTAATTCAGCGACTCGAGGATTGCTCAGCTGCGAGCTCTCCGCTTCCTCCTCGTACGTACATTTAGTTAGCTAAGGCTCGGGAACATCCGACGATCCTTCTCGAGCTGCTAATTGACTTGGATCTCGTTTGTTCGGGCTTCCAGTAAATGTTTTACCATTTTACACGCCGATCATGCGGTTCTTTATCTTTATTTCTATATAGGTTTGTTTGCGATGCACTTTTAACCATTATAGTCTGAGTACATTTATAGTTATTTGCTATAGAAAATGTGAAAACTGCACTTCCATCATAGCTTTTGATATAGGTAGCTGCAGCAGAATTTCAGTTTATATTTCTTGTGCAACATAATTATAAGTACTCGGCTTTAATTTGTAGCGTGCATTCCAATAATAATCTGCAGTTATCGATATAATCAGCCTTCTTTGTTCCACACACACACGCGCACACTCATATATATATGTATATATAGCATGCACATTATGATGTAAATTCACACTCGTGCTTATTCGTTGCACTCTTGGCCTGTAAATTCAGCAACTTGATGTGCCGCAAACGCGCTCCGCAGCCTGCACTTACGTGCATACATTGTATACGATATATCACAACTCGTAGCTACTTTATCATAACGATAAAATGTTGCAACGATCAAAGTCACAAATCTAGTAGGAGCAGCCACAAATTTTCGCGGCATCTATTCGAAAAAGCAAAGCCACCTCACTGGCTGCATATATAGACAGGCGGTGGCGGACGGATCATGATTTTCTTTTCGGGCGCGGGCGCGAGGCGAGAAAACTACCTTCGAAAAAGATTTTCGATAATATCAGATGTGCCCCGCTCGGCGTGGCGTTACGTAAACTATATCTAGCTGGCGATGCTTCGAGGCCGCTCCGCGCGCGCAGAGATCGAGCGAACCTGTATAGCGAGCGACTCTTCATGTCTAAGGTACAATGCGAAGAGAAACTGTGCTACGGGCTAAATTACGAGGCTCGTAATTTGATGTAAAACTGATCGATTTGAGTTCGGTAACTAAAGGCCCAGGGGCGACTATCGTGAGTCGTCCGAAAAGCATTTGCATAACGTCATCGCGGCTACGGGAGTAAGGAGGGTGAGGCGAGAGGAGCCAGGAGCTCACCGCCCGAGAGCATCTGCGCTCGAAGAAAGTGGCTCCGGCTCACCCAGCTCACCCAGTTCACCCATCTGCCTTCTTCTCAAGGGATACTCTTTCCTTTCTTTATCCCGCGACTGGGTTAGCTTCGACCTTCCTTAGAATTGATATATTATTCTTGATGCATAAAAATGATTTCGATGCTCGTTCTCTTTTTCTTAATTGATGATGCGGTGCACAAAAAGACTCTATTGTTTAATATGTTAGTTGTAATAAAATACAATTGATTCGATATTTTCGGGATACTACCAATTTTATAACATTACTTCGCAAAGTTTGCGCTTCTTATCCGCTGCAAACTCGTTCAACCTCGAAATCTGCATAACAAGAATATTTGAGGCATAATTTCTGTAGAAATAGAAAAGTGAATGTCTTGTGATTTACAATGAGTCTAGATTGATTTAAAAAATTCACATTGTTTCCTAAAGTATATATGTGCCAATATTGATTCTAAGATACTCGCACTTCAATGCAATCGCTAACCTTGAATTTTATATATGGAGTAAAGCATTACTAAACCAGATATCATTCATTGACGCCGTGTATTTTTTGGTATTTTTTATATATGTACAAGTAATAAGATTCAGCCGAAATTGATTTTATATCGAGTATGGTTTTCAATGAGAATGACATCGTTAAGGAGATGCCGCACGTGGACGACTAATCACCAACACGTACTGCACGTATAATTTTACATAAATTTGATTGCCTCTAGTTTTTCAAAGTATTAAATCATTAAAATTCTCGTTAAGCCCGAACGTATATAAACGCGGCGTCTGTCAGTCGACCAGATCCGATTTGGAAAATGACCTAAAAATCCGAAAGTAAGATGTTGGCCGATAAGCTTATGCAGAGGAGGCTCCGCTACGGGCGAGGCGCGACGCCGCTACTCGCTATATCGTTCGAAAGTTCATTTCCTGCTATGCACGGAGCTGACTCGTCCGCGCATGGGTGGCTATACGCGCGCGGCCAGATCGGTGCACATAGCACGAGACTGCAGCAGCGACCGGCAGCGTCCCTCCTACGTAGTTATTGTTGTCGCGCGCCAACTTGGAGCTCTCGAGACTCGCGGGGCCCATGTTAGGCTGCTGGCACTCGTCGGGTCTCGCGCTCGCCTTTCCCAGCCCAGGGGCACCGCGGATGAATTAGGACCCGGGGATACGGCTGCGTGCGATCTCGATGCGATACCGATGCGGCTGCTTTCTCGCGACTACTTGACTCGCTCTGTTTATACCTATCTATCGGAATGGGCAGCTCTTGAGGCGGTTACGTGAAACTCGCTCGAAAAGCAAGTGTCGTTGAGATACACCGTACCGCGGCGCGTGCAGCCCGCCATCGATTTTTCGTCCGTGCACGGACCATGGTTTAAGGAGCGAGTTCCCGGGGCATCGCCAAGCCCACGGGCAGCTGCCGGACCCGTAAGGGCATGGACCCGCCGGTGGCTTTCGGCTTACCTTTTGACTGCCAAATATGGAACATTCGGCGCATTCGTCGTCGCCGCGAGCTTCCATAAATCAAGCCGCGATAAATAATTATTTGCTCTACTGCGGCTAGGATTACTCCAAGGAATCATCGCGACTCGTAGGACTGCAACTAGCGTGGTTTTCTATTCGTATTTTCTGGCTTTCTGATAAATACATATAAGCATTGGAATCAAGTAGGCATCTTTCTCATGGCGAGAGGCACAACGTATTATCGAATGATCAGTTTCATTTGTGAAACTTGGAACAAAAATAGCTGAGTACGGCTATCTATATGCAATAGGTATGTATATATACGGCGGCCACATTCCCAATATCCCCTTTTTACCAACACATTCGAGATGTACAGCATCCGCCTACAGACAAGTGTGTTGCGCAAGCAAGCATCGATTCGCGATCGATTTCTGATATAAATTCCGTGCTAACGTTCGCGCCGCTCAGCTCCCCTCGCGTTATTCCTTTTAATATCGCCAGTGGCAAAGTGCCGCGGTGATTTGCACGGTGCTTCTTCCCTTCCTCTCTCACAGATAATATGTAAAGTGCGATAGATCGCCACAATTTTATTCTTTTTTTCTTTTTTCTTTTTTCTCTTTTCACTTTTTTATTTGAAGCTCCCCTGCCACAAATAGAGATGGCTATTACAGATGAGCTAGAGCTTCTATAAATGTATATACATATATAAGTACTCGTATATATGTATTATACGCAAGCAGTTCAGCATCATCGCTTCTTCGACGCAGATCGAATCCGACACAGCTACAGATGTTGGCCGGAGATGAAAATAGATGAAAAAAAAAGCCAGTTGAACGGATGCTGTGCCGAAGAATCGAGAGTTATACTTTTTTTTCATGGATTTCGATTCCGACGTTGCGCAAATCGCTTTTTCTATTGTTACTCGTCCTAACCTATCGAGCAGCTAGGATCTAAGCTTTCTAAAGTTTGGACACTGTGAATTTATACTTCTCTAGCAGGATATATTCTCTATATTTCGATTATCATTCCTATGATTGCTGCAGTTATTTCTTCTATATTGTTCGAAAAAACTTTGACTCAGGGCAATACAAAGTATTTTTTCTTAACTACCTAGATATATGCGCGAATTCTGAATATCTGAATTATTTACAGAGATGGAACATTTTTTCAGCAAGTTCGAGATTCACAGTAAAAGTCGATTAAGCTCAACAAATGATGGTAGGTATTGGTTTACGAGATGTTGGCTTTATTGAAATGGATTGGAAAAGGAAAAAGCGAGCTGCTCGCCTGATTGACGCGCGATCGACTTTATAGACCCATTTGTCAGAATGACTGTGAGGAATTTCCGAGCGAGCAAGTTTGCAGCAGCCAAGATATAACCTCAAACATTCGGTGATTGATGTTACAAAAGAGCCTTAACAACGTATAACCGAAAAAAATGTTTTCTCCATCATATATGTATCGCTGCTACCGTTAGTGACGTCCGCGGTCCTTCGATCGAGAGCAAAGTCTCAACTAATTGATTTGTCGCTATGTTACTATATACTATATATTATATGTATAGTAAGTAGGTATAGCGGACCTTGGAATCTTTATCCAAACAAGCGAATGTTTACAAAAGAGTCGTGCTGGTTGAGCACGTCGTGTAAATATCGCGGTCCATTCAAGGCAAAGCAACAGAAGGAAGGCTGAATAAGTTTGAAAAACAATAGGAGCGACGCAACGAAAAAACGCGCGCTTCTTTTTTTTTCACTCCGGTTGGGGGAAGGAGCAAAACAGCTCGGTAGTTCCATCCGCGAGCAGCAGCAGCAGCAGTAGCAGCGAGAATAAAGTTTGTGCTCTAAACCGATCGAGATCCCGTTCTCGTAGCTCACCTCCAGCATCGCAGACATTTGGCTCGCGCTCGCTTGTGTTTCAGCTCTCGGTCTCGGACGACTTGTTCCACGTGTCCACGAATTAGCCTCGCTTCCCGTCGCACCGCAAGGCTAAGGTCTTTTCTCAAGAGAGCGAGATTCTGCAGCGTGTGGGGACCAGTAGGCCAGAAAGAGAAAGAGAGCTAGAAGAGGGAAAAAAAGCAGTCGATCGCTGATGATTTTTGTAGAAAGGGGAAAGAGGAAGTAGGGAGGCAGAGAGCCAGAGAGCCAGAGAGAAAGAGAGAAAGAGCAAGTTAAAAAAGATCGAACGGTTCATCATACGAAATTGGATCCGCCGTATCAGGCGACCCAAATTTAACGCGAGCGTGTGCGCCTTCTCTCTTTTTCTGTTCCGTCAAGAGAATATTCGGACGCGACATAGCGGCAGATAGGCAACGGCAGCGGCAGCGGCAGCGACGCGTCCGCTCTTCTCTCTGGAATCTCATGAATTTAGATCGAGCTCGTTGGGCGCAACGCGACGAGCTGCTCTCGGCTTTTCGTGTACGCTGCTATTATAGCCCTGCACGTGGGCTCGCGATCCAACCACTAGATGGGAAGGATGTATACGATAAATTTCCATTTTCATTGACACTCGAGCTGATCTCCCCCTTTCTTTCTCTGTATCTCGATTGCCATGCCAAATGAACGCGGCGCGAGCGCTATTGCTTTTCAGCTCTTAAGTTATGACGAAGACAGTGCAGCGCGAGGGATATAGCAAGATCTGGATGATGCTAGGCAAGTTTATGACACTACGAATAAAGTAGATGTGACAACACCGCCTTTGGCTAATGAATATGAATTATTGTTACTCCAATTTTAAGATCGAAAAAAATCGGTTCTCATTGATAGATAAATTACTTCGTCATTTCTTTAATAATACAATCAATTACACGAATATTGCTGGCTTCAGACCAATAATTAATTTCTAATTTAATTTTTTACAGATTGAGAAAAAAAAAGAAGAAAAAATTAATATACGTAGGTATACGCGAGCAGCAGCACTCCTCAAAAATTATCCTGATTTGATTAAGCGAATATAAATTATAATAGTTGTCATCAATATTGATAAATTAAAAGTCACGCAAAAGCAATTCCGAGATCATCGTTTCAATTAACGCGAAAGCGATATGGTATGCTGTATATTGAAAAATTTCATAATTTCTTCTACTTTCATATTTCAATCTTACGAAGGCTGCTCGCATCAACGTGAAATCCATGTCATCGCGATGAAGCGACAGCTCAGAATTCGAAGATCGATGATGGTATCGCGGATGAGCTACGAGTCGGACGGGTCAGATCTTCTTTCGTTTCGGTGAAGAGGAGCCCCGCTGGAAGAAAAGTATAACGGAATCGATTATAGCGTAGACTAAGCGCTATACATTATTATGGTACAAAGTTTATCCGAGCGATGAAAGAGGTCGATTTTCGACCGCGAATCCAAAGCTATAATTTTATGTAAAAGACGTTGATGCCGTGTCTAGACTGCAACGTGCGATCCACATCTCGCATTATTTGTTTTAAGGCGATTAGTTCCGCATAACTCAGACTCATCCTGCATAATTATAAGTGAGAAAATGAAAATATTTTTGAAAACTGTTTAAATGGAAATAATCAGCTCTTTTTTGCAATAATTTATTGAAAATAATAACTCTTACTCAAATTAAGTGACATATATAGACTAAATTTTTGTAAAAGTATTATTCTCGGTTTGTTTAGTATTTTTTACAAGATTTATATGTATAGGGTACTACTACCAATAATATTGTTACTGAAATGCTAGACTACTAAAAGCTTTTTAAACCAGCTTGTACCAGCTGATCATATAACTTTTTCGTTAAACTTTTCATGAAAACGGATATTTACAACAAAGGCGAATTATCTCGATCAAGCTAGGACAAAAACTCTACCAGAGGGGTTTTCTAGTACTGAATCGAGCGATGGTCGAAAGTATATAGAGTTTGGTTCGGTTGGTATTTACGAGTGGTCGTTTAGTCGCAGTTAACTCGGTGCAGATGTTTCTAAACGTGGTCTGGAGATAAAGTAAGGATGTTTCAAGTGTTTTTATAAAATACTCAAGTGCGACTTTCCAACCGACTTTTCTTGCATGAAAGCAAGTTTTTCCCGCACCGCAGTCCGCGGTGGGCCGCGGGTGCAGGATACGGGAATAGTTGCAGGGATTGGAAACGGCATAAAGTGCAACTATAAGGGTCAAAGGATGCGTCGGCGCGCATCATTTTTCCAAGTTTCTACTAGATTTGCCATTGTCGGCTGGGTGAAAGTTTTCTTAATACATCGATTCAACGACAATATTCTAGTCGGTCCGCAAGTACACTCCGCGGCTAAGTGTACGCAAGAGAAAAATCTGCATAGCGCGGCGATACAGGATCGAAGAAGGAAGCTGATGCATCCCGTTAAGTCGACGCTAAAGTTTATCATGCTCGCTGGTCTCCGAGAGCCAGCCCTAGACCATCTCGGCGCGCATTAAGCGAGTCCGCGCGACCTGCATCCTCCAAAAGCGGTTATATGGAATTTTTGAGGTGGTCTCCGCGCTCGATCGGTGCTCCCGCTGCTACTGCTGCACCATCGCGAAACCTCGGCGATCGTTATCGGGACGCTAGGCAGTAACCGCGACTCCCGCATATTAAACTGTACATCGGCTCTTTATAAACACAGCGTGTCCTCGGAATGGCCTCGGCTATCGCGATAACTCGAGGACATCTGCAGCAACAGCAACTTGGAGCTGCTGCTTGAGCAAGACTACAGCGACGGATATATCTCTTGCAGCGGCTCCACCCATACCC
>UELV01112032.1:10443-30874 GCA_900490015.1 Megastigmus stigmatizans | reverse complement strand
CTCTCTCTCTCTCTCTCTCTCTCTCTCTCTCTCTCTCTCTCTCTCTCTCTCTCTCTCTCCACGCCCATTCATTTCATTCGAAATATTGTCGTCAGATGAAATATCGCGTAATAACGGTTGAAAATTAATGACCGCAGTGGATACACAGAATCATCGCTTGCTCGCGGCTAGCCGTGCGTGCGCGGAGCTTTTGCAATATTCAAAATGGTGCGGTGTCGAAACAGGAAATCAGCCTGCCGCGAGAGATAAAGAATCGGAGAGAGAGAGAAAGAGAACCGGTCAAGTATTACAAGTCAAAAAATCCGCCTATGTTTGGCCAAGTAGGAGTAGGGAAAAAGTCCGCCTATGTTTGGAGCTTTGTGGCGAGAGCGAGACGGAGACAGAGAATGGAGATAGCCGAAAAGAGAGGACCAAGAGGTAGCTGTATATATATATATATATATATAGAGAGAGAGAGAGATAGAGAAAGTCGAAAGCTCTCTCGTTTCTGGCTTCCTTGACTATATAGCGTTGCCGGTACTGCGTGCGGTAGGAAAAAGCTCGGGTCAGATAGCGGAGAGCTGGAATGGGATTAGTTCACGGCACGCGCTACCACTGCAGCCACTCCAAGAGAAAGCTCACTTTCTCTCCCTCCCTCTCTCTCTCTCTCTCTCTCGCGAGCGTGCGATTCCCGAACAATTACGGAATCAGGCGAATGTTTTTGCCTTCCCTTCTTATTTGCCCCCGCGTATTTCCACTCTCTCTTCTCTCCTCTCTCTCTCTCTCTCACTTTCCCGCTTTCTGTGCCTCCTACTTCCTTCGCTCGTTTTTCCTCGTTTAATCAACGAAATCGTCGGTTTTGAGTTTATAATTACTCGCGAAATTGTTTGCCTTGGCGAGTTAATTTAATTCTTTTGATTGGCAGTAATTTTCAGTTGGCGCGTTCGAACCGCCGCTGCTGTTGGTTTATTTTGCTTGGATTCATTCAAGATAGGTTGCTAAGTAGTTACTTTTCCTTCTACTGCTTTTTATTCCCTCTGCAGTACTTGTTATTCAATTTAAATAGAATGGAATTTTTGCCGAATCGGGACATCAAAATAGATTTTAATTAATTCTTTGCAATGAGAGACCCAATAATAAGATTTAAGTCAGTGGTAAGTGTGAGGATTGAAAATAAAGTGGTGTTATTTATTTTGAGCCGATAAAATGTTCAAATAATTATCAAATATTTATTTAAATAGGACATTCGAAGGAATGAATAGTTTGTTCTTCAATCCATTATAAGCCTATTAAGAATATTTTCCATGAAATTGAAAAAAACTTTCAAGTAGATCAAATGAGATTGTCATTATAAATACTCAATAATTGGTTCACAAAGAATATTTAATACATCTTCTCAAAACTCTGTCATAATACATAATATTAATCTCCATTAATACAATGTATGCTTATGTTTAAATAGACTTAAATACTCACAGTCAGCACGTAATAATGAGCATCATGACAACACAGCTTTGCAGAAGAGAGCCTAATTGTTAACATAGAGCAAGATTTTACGAAAATATCTTATAAATACATTTACAAATTCTACCCAACTAAAGTGCTGAAATAGCACACGCACGCTTAACACCTATTACGTCCAAGTAATCCATTTAAACTATTCCCACACACATACTAAATTCTAATCACACTTTAGCAAAATAATAAACTTCCTCTGGACTCCCCTTCTCCCTTGAAGCCCTTCCATTTAAGCAATTCACCCAAATGGTTAAGGTTGAAAGATACGCCGAACTTCTGAGAAGTTTAATTGTAGCTAGAGTAGGGATATTAGTGCAAAAGATGTCATAGAAACTCAATTCACTCTAAAAATTGCGATTTGAAGTTCTGGAACAGCACTTTATTATCGGCGTATTATTAAACAAAGATCTAGAAGATGAGTTATCGCTCTAAGAGATGAGTCATCGCTCATTTTTCACTGTATTGTCGATTTTTCAGAGAAAACTATTAGGATTTTGAATTTCAGGATTTGGGCGTAGTGAGGGAAAGAGTTCAAAATTTTCGAAAATATCCCATCGAAGTAAGAAAAAGGCTGACTGAGGATTTAGCCGAGCTTGTTCCCTTAACAACCCAAGCATCCATCCCTCGTTCTCCAGTGTTCCAGCCTCTTAGCGAAAAGTCATACCTCCTTTCAACTGTCGATTTCTGAGAAGCTACTGCTTCTACTGGTGCTGTCCGTTCGTAGCAGATCTTGTACGGCCGGGTAAACGCGCTCGACTCCTAAACAAATACTTGAGCTGGGTCTAGAAGCTCGAAGCCAACCTCCTCTCCCTCTACGGGTCCAACTTTCAAGAGGCTGATGGTTCAAGAGGTCGTTTCTACACTCGAATGAACTGGAGCTTCTGCTGCTTGTTTTTCCTCCATGCTGCCGCTGCTTCTCTGCTCTCTCGCTCTCTCTCTTTCCGTATGTATACGTGTGTACGTGTGGATGTACGTCGTCGTCGTCATGGGCAGGCATACGTGGAAGGTAAGCGAGTTTGCCCGGCGTTCGAGTTGAAGAAAATTCTCTCCTTCGCGAGGCTACTGCTGCTTGTTCTGTATAGCATAGCACTAGTCCTGGATTCTCTCTCTCTCTCTCTCTCTCTCTCTCTCTCTGTCTCTCTCTCTCTCTCTCTGTCTCTCTCTCTCTCATGCCGGTGGCTAAGCTACCGAATGAAACTCTTGCCGCCTGTTGGAGACCAACGAAAACCGGGGGCTGGGAGAAGAGTATCTTTGTTCACCATTGAGAGACCCTACGCTGGATAAACACACTCGGGACATAATTAAAAGGATACGGTCCGACGTATTCTTACTCTTGATGAAGACGGAGTTTTTTTTTCCACGCGCGTAAAAAGGGTTTAAGAGTCATGGGTAGGAGTGAAGTAACTCGCTAACTCATCAGGAGTGTATGCGCACACGCGCGCTGTGCGCCGAGGGAAAATCGAATCTTTGTGCTTATTTTAATGAGGGATAAAAGCAGAGGTGGAATCCTGCGAGTATTGAAGCATGCCTTTGAAGAAAAAAATTTTTATGGTATAATTGGAAATTCTTTATAATGGTTTTCCATGATGACATTGCTTTAAAATTCATGATAATGTTAAGACGCAAAAATAGAATTATTAATATTTTACTTGAACTTTCCTATCTGTAATGTCATTAAAAAATCAACATCAAGTCCAAGCAGGCAATTAAGATCATCTACTCATTCGGTCCACAAGGCATTTCCACTTGTCTTCCAATCGCGTCTGTTACCACTTAAAACCTCGAAACGTTTTCATCGTCCAATTAAAGCTACACAAACACAGCAGCTGCAATTCCTTAAAAACGTAGAGCCACTACTAGACCCACCTAAAGTGTATTTTTCTCCTATAGCCATCATCTGCAAGATAAAGAAAGATAAAGAGAGGACGGGCAAAAGCACCCGGAAAGATTATCGTCGTGTCCGGAACTTTTATCGCCGTGTGCCTCTCCTCCAAAAGAGAGCGTCGCGGAAGACGTCGATCTTATCCTCTAGGTAGGGCCGCGAAGCGTTTCATCAAAGCAGCCCAAGCCGCGAACTATCTTCAAATCTCAGAGCCAATTATGCTCCGTCTTTCTCAGCCCCATATCCACCGCCGCCTGGTATACACGCTGTACAGAGAGATAGCTGCTTTTACTCTCTCTCTCTCTCTCTCTCTCTCTGCTTTCGCTTATATATATATATATATATATAGACGTTGCGACAGGGTCAGCTCTCTGATGCTTAGCTCTCTTGTGAGCCACTCCGGGGCGAAATTGCTGCATTTTTCTTGCTAGCCAAAGAGAATAAAAGGGGGAAAGACAGTCACGAGCTGTACCGAGTGAATGTCTTTTAGGTTATTAGTTTTCGCTTATCTAACGTCAATAGACGAGAATCTTTTTTCTCTTCCCTCTCTCTTTCTCTCTCTCTCTCTCCTACCTCCGACGAAATGGGCTTTTTCCATTGCTCGCTATTTCTTGTTTCTCTTACAGATCACCCGAGCGTTCCTCTTTCGCTGAATACCGGTTCGTTTAGCTCTTGAAAAGTGGGATCGAAGTTAGCATCGCTTGCGCGCAATGAATATTTCTTTTTCATTCATCTGCTTTTACACGGTTATAAATGTTTTACATAACTGACAGGTATAATTGTATAATAAGATTTAAAAATAAGTGAGAAACTATGATTTTTTCGTTGCCTTGCATCAATATAGTAAGCTTATACAATTAATCTTTTCGAAAACGTTTATTCAAATATCACATCAACAGTTATTGTGAGAAATTAAGTATAAATTGCAAGTAATCGCTTTTCAACTACCGTGTGATATTCCCCTAAATTATGTAGGATAGAGAATGTTTTTTAATTTCTCTCCCATGCCTTAATAATGCAGATACGAAGCGAAAGGTAAGCGCTTTTCCTTTTCTCCAGCCCTAAAGAAAACGGGTCATGATGCACTCACGGGGAACCATTAGTGCTCGTCCGAATAGAAACGGCGCGACTGCGAGTGCGGAGGAGGCAGTTTTTGCCCAAGGACTTTATCGTCGGATAAACTTGTCCGATTGGTTTTAAATTACCGTGGCGGCTCCCCCCTCACTCTCTCTTTTCTCCTGAAATTTATCGGCTAATATTCTCTCAGGCAGAGGCTTGCTGGGACTCCTACACTTCCCACTTTCTTTCTCTTCTCTCTCCCTCTCTCTCTCTCTCTCTCTTGACTCGACGACTAAGTCACTTCTTGGTGGTGGTGCGGTCGGATGGATAGGCGAAATCTTCCGGAATGTTATTCTACTTTCGCGCAGCTCTCGGGAGGCACCTCTTATTCGAGGCCAATCTTCTTGAGCTGGCGAAAAAATGAGTTATTCGCCGGAAAACTTGGAGTACTTCCCTTTCGTTATTGGCGTTATGATAGTCGGTAGAGTGGATGAAGTGCTTCTGGCAGTCTACGCGTTAAAATTTGTCGTTCAAGTAGCTGTCGACAGGAATTTTTCATGCCAAATCGTTCACCAAACCATGAAACTTAATTCTTTGCTTATACTCAAATTTATTTTGGAATATGTTTCAAAATAATAGGATAAAGAATACATAATTTCAAGAATATTAAATTTGGTTGCCCCACAATTAGCATACCAGTTTCTCCAAACTTGGCGTTTATATTAGTAAACATTTTCATGCGATTATGCAAATCTGCAACTGAAAATTAATAAGTTTTAATTTAATTTCCGTAAATCAAATAAATCATAAAACTCCTTTTTCATATTTTCCAGTTTCATGACTGCACCCGAGATTTCATAGCTTTATGAATTTTAAAAATGAATTCTTATTCGTCTATCTCGCCTCTATCTCCATCTCAAGTTCCTTCTTGGCGAACTAGGTTGTATCTTGAGAGGTTTTAAAGGACGTGCCTTTATTGGATTCCCTTTCCACCCCCTCTCTCTCTCTCTCTCTTTTTCTCTCTCTCTCTCTCCCACTCTCTCTTCTACTCGCTCTCTCGGTTTCTTATCGGGTCCTCCCTCGGTTAGTCAAGGTAGGGTCGACGACTCAGGGGCCCCGCAAGAGTAGCAATATGCCAAGAAGCGCCGACGCTGCCGCCGACGCCGCCCCGTACGGACGTGTACAAAAGAGCCTAAGAACTTGAATATGTTTACGCTGCCGTGGAGTCGTTAAGGGGTCGCCGAGACTTGAAGGAGGCCTCCTTCTCTTTTTACTTACACTCAGTTCTCGCTCACTCGCAAGGAGTTTTATGGCCAAAATGAAAACGTTTAAACTCGCTTCATTTCCAAATGAGAGTTTTCCCCCTCCTAGAAGCTAGTCTTTCTGACATTTCGCCGAGTTCACATCTTCCTACTCGTCACTTTCCATTCCCAAGTCCAACCTTTTCATAGAGCCGTCGTCGACGCGATATCGCCGTTTGATTCTTTCACCCGCGACTTTACTCGTCAACGTCGGCCTGGCGTCGTCGTCGTCGTCGTCCTTGTCGTCGCCGCTGGCTTTCATTTCCCTTGACAACTCAACTTAAAACCTTTTTGCCAATGAAATGAATTTCGCGTTTCGTGCCGGGGGAATAGAAACATATTCATGCGCTCTTTTTCATCTCATATTCCACACTCCGTAAGATTATCAATAGCATCTTTAAAAATTTTGGTGTCGTATATAAAAAGTAAGCATTTTATGTGCAATGAATCAATGTTATTTTGATTTATTTGACTAAATTGGACAGAGTCTTTCTCGAATATTAGAAAATTATGAGAAAAATTTTTAATTATATAAAAATTTCACTTTGCTAAAATTAAACTGAGTTCGTATTCAAAGCTCCGAAATAATAAACACCAAGCAACAAAAATAATATTGTAAAGCTGCCCCTTCTATCAATGCGAATGTTCACATTTGCTGAATGAAAATCATACACCAGCCTCAATGAAAATCGAAAACCAAAAAGAAAAAAAAATATTCCACCGCTAACAAGGAACGGAATGCGTAGCACAACGGAGAAGTAAATGAAAAGCAAAAATGAAGGTAGTGCACTGATGATGAAAGCTAAAGATAAAAAGAAGCATGTGGATGAGGCGGAAGTTCGCCAACACCGGTCGTTTAATACAATAATTAGCCTCGCCAGCGCAGTAAATTCGCGGAAGCGCGATCCGAAAAGGGTCTGCTCCTGCTGCTCGTTGACTTTTCACAAGGGCAGTGAGTGAGTGAGTGAGAGAGAAAGAGAGAGAGAGAGAGAGAGAGAGGAGAGAGACGGCCGGCGCCAAGCGCTCACATAAATCGTATCCCCACCTACCCTAACCACCGGCCCACCACTCGCTCGTTTTTCTTCTTTGCTCTTTCAGTCCCCATTCCTTCTTCTCTCTTCTTCTATTTTAAAGCCCCCCCCCCCCGGCGTTATCGAATCTGCAATTAAAAAGTTCTGCAACTAATTTCAATTTAATCGCTTGCCTGGCCTCTTCCCACGTGCGCGTAGACCCAACTGGAAGGAAGTAAAAAGGCAAGGAGGAAAGAAAGGAGAGAGAAAGAGAGGAGTCTGTGGGTCCAGAATCAAACTTTTCTGCCAGTCCTCTCATCGGTGTGTGTATGTGTATACATGTACATACAGTCTGGTATGTTCGCTTCTGCGTTTCGTTATGGACGTGAAAGAAGGTGGGATCTCGGAAATTAGGGAGAAACACGATTTTCTTCAGCAATGCAAAGTGGGCGAAGGGAGAGGAGTCCGTTGTTTCAAAGTGCCTTGTAGATTGTAAAAAGGAACAAGGCTCGCGCGCGCGCGGCGTGTAAGGAAAAGGGACAAAGTTCCGAGTTACAATGAGTTCGCGAATTCGAGTTCGGGAGGACCGATGTGTCCGAACCCCCAGCCAGAGAGCGAGGGAGAGAGATTCTTTCGGGGTTCGTGCGAAAAGTTCATATTACGACGCGCTTGAAATTCATGCCGGGAATCGATATCGTGCCGTAAATTCAAACCTGGTTTAATCTGAATTCAGTACGGGGAATTAAAGTGAGACGTAATTGGACAACATTTGAATTTTCTCTCAAATTGACGAAATTAAAAAAGTTCTACATCTGGTTCGAACGCTGATTTTCATATATGAACTTTTCCACTTTTGAATCACTGCTTTTGTTTGGTAAATATCGTACGCTGAAAATAATTTTGCACTGCAGCTTTGAACGGAAATTTATCAAAAAACGTGAATCAAAGTTCTGAAACGCTGACTTAATTCCCTATATTGCTAAGAGTAATGGCGTTGATTATATATAAATACAATCGCATTAACAGAGCTAATGTTAATCAAACACGGAATAATATTTCACAATGTTTAATGCTGATTATATAATGGAAATTCTTCAATCTCCAAGTTTAATCTCGTAGAGGGCACGTGCTTTTCAAATCTGCACAACTCTCGATAATATCAAACTATAAACTCGCTTAAACATCATCAGCTAAGACTTTGGACTTATAATGAAGAGCTGATCCAATAATCTTCTTAAAAATAGAGGAGTAAGGAAAGAGTCAATTCGATGTGGAATCTCGTTTAAGAAAATTCAAACTGCAATTACGTTCTTTCTCGAATCCTGATGAAAACGACGACTCACCTTATCCCCTGCAGTAGCAGCAGCAACAGCGAATGAAGATGAAATTGTTTTAGAATAGTCGCTGGAGAAACTATTATACCCAACCCCGACAAACGATGACGCTGTGCAATTCAGTCAATCGGCCGGTCCATTAGGGAATCTCGAAACGATAAGAGATTAGACGGGTGAGTCCGTTTCTTCTCTTCCTTGGTCTAGTATTTAAACCCCGGCAAACGTTTGGCAGAATAAGTGGAGAGAGAAACGGAGAGAAGCGAGAACGACGACATAAGTAGAATGAGGGCCAAACGAGCTTCGGGGGAGTAAGCATATAAGGCACAAGGAGGAGAAGGCTAGACAAATATACGTGTATATACCCAATAAGAGATAAAAAGAGAGAGAGAGAGAGAGGGGAGAGAGAGAGCGGTCGCGAGAAACGGTTAAGGCAAAATGGAAGAACCTCCTAAGCGCTCTATAACTATATATAGATTACCTCGGAATGTTCGTGTGGTGAGGAAGGGATCCGGCTTTTCAGACGCTTAAAAGATTACCGGTAACGAGGACGGAGGGTAGAATCCGACGTGGACGCTACCTTGGGCACGTCCTTTCTCTCTCCTCTCCGACTATAACCTCCCCCTCCTACCCCTACCTCTCCGCCGAGCCGTCTCGCGCTCTTTTCTCTCCAGGAGGAGCAACCGAGACGGGAATAACGCCGAAGAAGGTCTTAACAGTTTAGAACTCTGCCCATCTCGGCTTCCCTCCTCTCCTCCTTCTCCAACTCTACGAGATCATAAAGGTCTTAGCGCTTCGGAAGACTATTGCTTGCTGTGAGGTGACGTCGCCAGCGCTGCAGTCGCGACGTTCCGCTCTGGGCTGCTGCTGCTGCTACTGTTGCTGATGCTGTAGCACGGAGAGACACCAGACTTAGAAAGGGTTGGTAGATTGTAACTCATCTCGATGTACGCTGGCGCTAAGATGGAGCATCCACGAAGAAGTTGAGGAACGCAATTAAATTTCGACGCTAGGGTGATTCTTTGATATTCTGGTAAGTGGAAGCTTATCAGGTACGTGAAAGCCGATACTCTGGCATGAATAAGCTGAAAGTGTGTTGGTTGAAAAAATGCAAACAAGGATTATCCAGGGTATTGACGGAAAAAATAATTCGTTGAAGCAAGTAACTTGCCGGTTAAGATAGTGAAACTTTATCAGATTTTGGATAGTCTAGCCGGTAAAACATCAAGCAAGTGATATTATCTATGCTTAACAATAGACGCCTCATTTGAACTTCTTATTTAAATTATTACCATATTTTTGTTTTTATCTACTAGCTAAATATTAGTGGAACTAACAATTTTTTTCCGAATAAGAGGATTTTATATATACTGTAATAACAGAAATTTATTCAAATTAAATATACTTTTCATTTTTATTTATATTCCGATTCCATTAGAATCTGCTATACGATGATAGTAGATTTTTTTAGTCAATGACTGAGTGTAGCAGGTGAAGACTGGAGTTGGAGCGAATTGTGCTACATCATGTTGTCTGTTGGTAGACCCGCTTTCGATTCTTCCGTGTCATCGCTTGAGACCCGGAAATTGTAGGGGGATTAGGCGTAGAAAGCGGCAAACGCATTTGGCATTAGTGGCTCGATTGTCATCGAGATTTCAGTACTTTATACGTACCATACATTTTCAAATCATTATGCGTCAGAAAATTCCACTAATCACGTGATGATAAAACTGTAAAAAACACCACAGTATATAATTCATGACACTGAAATGACTAGGCAGAAATTAATTTGTTTTCGATACTTTTGTAGAAAAAGATTCAATCGTTAAATATACGATTTATATCGTTAATATACAGTCGTTATATACTGTATACCAAAATATACTGACGACATCTCATCGTTATTGTTATAGTTTTCAAGACTATGGAGAGGGAAAACATTTAAATTTGCATGCATGAAAGAAGTTTGCGCTTTGGCTCCGCGGGTACTATACTATATACTTATTAGTGCATCGCACGCATTCCGCAGCAGCAGCGACAAGCTCCTGACGCGAGGGGAAAAAGGCGTGGGGATCGACCGAAAGAGTGAATTACGGTCTGCCGGCGTGCTTTGAAGCTCAGGTCCACCCCTTCTCCCCGCCCCCCCCCCTCTCTCTCTCTCCGGCTTTAAGTAAATAACGAGGCCGAGCGAGCGAGCGCTCGAGTGTCGTAGGCAGAAGTCGCGCGCGCGGACTTCCCGATCGATACTCGTCGATAGGTGGTGCTACCCCCTCCTTCCACTGGTCGCTCCGTAGAATGAGCAATCGCCAGATCTGACAGGTTATAAATTCCCTTTGTTCGCGGCGGTGAAAAAAAGAGGTTGAAATTGAAAGAAAGGGAGAGGGGAGGAAAAAGTCGGTGAAAACAGAGGAGGAGGAGGCGAAGGCGGAGGCGAAGGAGTAGGAGTAGTAGTAGTAGTAGGAGGAGGAGGAGGAGGAGGAGAAGGAGAAGGAATATGGGTGATCTAGTCTGACTGTACATTTATTAATACCACTGAAGCATCCGGTCGAGAAAGGTTGCGGGTTACTGCGTTGTGTACAGTAATTTTACCCTCGGGGAGAGCAAAGAAGTGTCTTTCATTAGGGAGAATTTAATAGCACTGATTGAAGTTCTTAATTTTGGCGCTATATGGGCGAGAATTCTTTTTTTCGTGTATGTTAACAATTGCGGTTTTATGCGTGTTATGTTTATAGTAGTTTACGCTAGAGATAATTATCATTCATCAGTCTTTATGTCGCCTATTTAATGACATTCTTCAGCTCACATAATCAAAGTTGTTTCTATTTTCTAAGTCATCGTTAAATTACGTCATTACTAATAAAATCTTCTTATTATGTACCATAAAATACTAAAATATAAATAAACAGTGTACAAATCACATAACATGAAAAGAACAGACAGAAATAATAAGGCAATGTAGAAATAACACTGAAGCAATTCTTTAAATTTTAATAAACTCAATTTTTAATACCGCAATGTATATTAAACTTCTCAAAAATTAATAAAGCGTATAAAATTAGTTTGTATGCAAAGTTTCAAGAAAATCTATCTAAAATCGATTTGTCGAAGAAAATTCATAAGATCTTACATTATATTTCGACCAAAATTCTTCCGACTTCAAAAGTACCGACCCACTACCTATATGTATATCTGTATATATATATATCCTTTGTGCATGTGTGTGTGTGTGTACTTTTGGGTATGTATGCATGTATGTATATATAGAATAAAATACGCTCGCAACATTAAATTATATATAAATCTATTATCATAATTTCATGTTACGAGCGTAGCCAGCATACTAGCTCGTATTCAGTAAAATTTTTGAGTTTATATACCAAAATATTAGGACCTTTTAATTAAAACTTTTTCTAATATTAGGGAGTTTATCGTATGGTTCGGAATTTAAGCACTAGGAAAAGAATTATTAATTGCTTTATTACTTTATATGAAAATCCTATATCCTTTTAATCAGTTTTTCATGAAATTAATGCAAAATTGATTTGAACGTACTAATTAGCTTAACAGTCTACAGCAATTAACGTAACGATCTGTTTTTTGCTTTTATTATTCTGATAAAATTGCACGGATTTCGAAAATTCATCACTACTGCACAGAATTAAAATATGCTTCTTTCAACTCCAACACACATTTTAACAATTAAATTATAATTTTTCATTCATCTGCGAGAAGGAAAGAAGCAATGTTGGTAAAGCTGGATTTTTCAGTGTCATCATTTACTGTTGTTATTTACGCACTCATCCTTTTGCGTGAGCCTCCCCTTTGCTGTCGCAAAAAAAAACGTCGACTCATATCGTAAAACCAGACGAAAAAAAGCGAGGTTCAGGAAAAAAGCAGAGCTGTATATGCACAGGTGGACTTTGAAGTCCAGAGGCCAACGATTATTTTGGAAAGTCCGTAAAAACCACCTCGTGACTCCGATTTACCGACGCCGTCACTGACGAACTTGTTTGCGCGTGTCACGTTAGAGCGACGGTCATTTTTCCGTCGGTTATTTTTTTTTCCGTTTCGTTTCCGGCACCGTGCGATGTCGAAAAAATCCTCGGTTCAGAGAGGGAGAGGGAGAGAGACACTCACGCGTCTCGATTTTCTAGTTTATTCAAGTTACGACACAGTTCCTGTGCGCAAAACGGCACGGGAAAAAACTGCTGTACGAGAACTAAAGAGAGAGAGAGAGAGAGGGGGAGTGGGAAAAAAGCGCGCGCATACGTTGATACGGAGCGTATTCAATGCCGATTGTTTTTCTCTCTGTCTCTCTATCTCGTTTTTTATCTTTTCCATACGCGATGGGAGTATATTTTCTGGTCGATTGACAGGTATTAATTGAGAAATTCCGTGGACGTGAATTTTCAAAGCGCTCTCAAAAGAATTTTCATTACGTGAACCATTAAAATGTGTGATAAAATTTGTTCGCCTTTTTGCTATGAAAATAAGGGAATAAATTTGGCAGGCAAAAAAGAGGGCCATTTTATTTTGCATTTTATTGGATGCCAGCTTTTTTGCACTTGGAGTTCATTACGATCTAACATAGAGTTTTAACTGTATTTTGCTCATTATAATATTATGTTTATTTGCATATCAAAGAAGCACTTATTACTCTTTATCTACACGGATTAACGAATTAAGGGTGTACTTTATCCGAAATCGAAGTAGTGATATTATTTGGCTTCTTCTATAAAATTATTATGTATTTATACCCATTTATCTAAACAATTATTAAAAATTTCGAACAATATTTCTAAAAAGGTTTCACGTTCAAAGGAATTTCTAATGAGTTAATTCCGATCATCGTATTGTTAAATGACAGTCGGGAAAAAGAGGTTAGAAATAACTTGCAGATTATATCTTATGTAAATCTATTTAAGAAACTTATAACTATAGTTTACGAACTTTACTTCTAAATAATATTAATCACAAACTATTTAAAGCTTGCGATACGCACTAGAAGTGATTATTCTTCTTTTCTTTAAGAAATAAGTTTTGATCGAAATTACCCCAACCCTGAGGGAATTTTCGGTCGTTTTAAAATTTTTTTTTATTCTTATTTCAAATAAAATATATTCCCAGCTAAATTTTTCTTGTACAATATAATAAAGCTGTTACAAATAAAAATATGTGACAGTCAAAGCTTAAGTGATCGGCATTGTCCCACTCTTCCCTATATTCGCTATGGGGTTGTACGCCCACGGGGGCTCTTAAAGTTCGCGGGTGTGCGGAGAGTGAGTGCGAGGAGAAAGGCTCGGCTGTACGAATTGACCCGGGTGCTCTCTCCTTCCTCCCTCTCCTTTTTTTTTATCGGCGCCGAGTGATTTAGGGGACGAGTTTTCTTCCTCGTTGTTTACGAGCTTTTAATGGGCCGGAGGATATTTTTATGAGAGTACGAGCGAGTACGCGCCCCCTACTCGATTCGTTTGTATTGCTCTTGGGTTCTGGTCAATTAGAGTGGCATTGGTATGGTGCTATACACCAAGTTTGCTGTTCATTGCGCTTTCCTTACTTTCGCGATTTTTTCTGTTTGAATGTTTTGTCTAATGGCAATACTAAGTAATGCCTAGTATACTGCAAGCAATTCATTTTTAATTATATTAAAATTGTTACTTTTATATGCAATGGTGGTGGGCTTGGGCAGGCTTTAACCCAAAAAAGTTTATTTTATTAACTCTATACCGATTATTTTTACTTTGGACTTAAATGGCTCGAAAAATTATACAGAAGTGATATCAGAAAGGATCGGAGAAAGGAAAGCACTTTTGGGTTAAAGTTTGTTCAAGCCCAACGTGACGAAACTTAGAAGGCTTTTTATGTTTACTGTAAAAGATTCTTATTTGTACACATATGCAACTATGGAAGAGAGAATCTATCTGAAATTAAAGTTTCTACAATCTTTTTTTTTAGTAATCAAAAATTTGTTTATCATACATCAAAAGAAAAAAAATATTCGTTAGCGGTTACTATTATATATGTATAAGTATGACATGAACGAGTTTCCCAAGAATGGCGAATCAAATGCGCATCTCAAACAAGACATATATAAGCGCAAGTGGATCTGTATGTGTGTGGGGGAGGGGTGGGGGAGAGGGGGAGTACACAGGATATTGGAACCGGATTACATATTAGTCATCCTCCCCTCCTCGGTCCTCTGCACTTTCGCAACCAAGCCAAGACGCCAACGAACACGTTTTCAGGAAATCGAGTTTATCCGGATATCCGGGGAAAGGGTAGACTGGGAGGGAGAAGGAGAATCTTCTTTCTTTATCCCTTGTGCAATGCGCGAGCTTCTTTGCAAACGCATGATTTGTGCGAGTCAATGGGTACAGTTTGCTTTTTAGAAGAACTTTGCTGCAGGGAAACATTTCATCAATTTCCATTTGTTTGAGACAGCAGCTTATTCAAAATAGTAGTCTTGAATAAAATTATGTACACATATGTGTATATATGTATATGATGAGTGGTTTTTGTTTCAATCTGATTTGAACCTCACTTGATCGTCTGAGCATAATTTTCTTAGTTCTTAAAAATTAGGACTAATTTTTTTCTTTTATATTATTTGATTAACATCATGTGTAAGAAGTCCTAAATTTTGGTACAAATATCTCATTTTTTTTATCAATCCATCGAAAAAATTTTGTTAGTAATAGAATTTTTTCTTACAAGCGACGAAAATTGCATGGAATTTGCATAAAATAAATTAGTCATCCAAAAAAGTTTGAATTTCATGTATATTGCCAAATTTATACAGCGGAAAACGTTATTACAAGTAAAATAATCCCTAGTGAAACTAAAATTGCATGTTCTGGAAATGTATACGGTAAAAACATTTTTGGTTAGAGGGTAGCAAATTGGAAATTTTAATTTTCTCAAATTGGTACTTGAAAGAAAAAGCAAAAAATCATCAATAGCTAATATTATTTATTATTATTTATTATATTTCAAGTTTTCTACATAGCTTATAATAAACGATTTTCATAATTTGTTCAGTAACAAATTGTTTCTTCTTAATTATACGTTTAGATCTACTCTTGCTTATCTGTATCACGTTCGCAAACAGAATTGCAGATTCATGTAAAATTTATCAAATTCCAGGCAGTGTAATGGCCTTTGAGAAGTACAAAAAAAAGAGAAACGTGTAAAAAGTGGAAGTGGCAGAAATAGAGATCGAAACTCGTTATCCGAACACTAAGGCTATAGAGTAGCTAGGAAAAATACCCTCGGCCACTTGATTAACGAGTGTGGGCAGTTCGTTTTCCTCTTCTCTCTCTCTCTCTCTCGCTCCCACTCGTTTTTTTTTTTTATTTCTTTGCGTTGCTTCTACCTTCTAGCCTCCACTGTCTTTCTTGTATTCGGTGCCTGGGGTCCTTAATTAAGACAGGCTCCGGCACGGAATAATTAAACCTCTTGGTCGCGTGAAAATTCAAGTGGTTGATTTACTTTGTAAATACTTCTCGAATTTGCTATAACTAACCCACCGAGCTCTAACACGTTTAGTATTATTTATCAAATATTGTTAATGCATTTCTACATTTGGTGTTTAATATTAAAATAATTATGATAATAGAAGCTACATAATAGAAGCTTTGATGAAAAAAGGCTTTTTAATTATTTACATTATATATTTCATGAAAAATGAATGAAAAAAAAAAGAAAGATAATTATAACACTCGATTGCACAATTATACTTCGAGATGTAAAAAGAGAAAAAGCATTATAAAGGAAACTGGATCTACTAGGAATACATGGAGCTCGAACTATGTTCTCATCGCCATTAGAATCCATTGGAATTCATTCCCAACGAAGAAAAGCGTTAATCGCTCGAACACACAAACACAGAGTCAGTTAGAGAGGCAGAGTGTGCAGCAATAGCAACGGCGGTGGCGGCGGCAACAGTAGCACTAGCAGCAATGGCACATCGAAGCTCACTTCAGGTTATGGCGAGCCTTTATCCACGACACTTGTCCTTGTCCAAATGTTTGTTCGTCGAAAATATGCGCGAAGCTGCGAGGCCGCGATAAGGCTCTCTCGTTGCCTCTCTCATTGCCTCCTGCCTTTGTACACGCCTATGTATGTACGGGTGCGCGCGCGCGCGCGCGCGTGTGTGTGTGCATCCCGCGAGAAGCAAAATATACGATAAGAGAAGCGGGAGGGGAACACCTTTTAAGCTTGGCTTGCTCTCCAGTTAAACTTACGTGAATCTAAAATCCAGGACTATGAAAGAGAGAGAGAGGGAGAGTCGGGGGGCTTTTTCGATGATTGGAACGTAGGATATGTGTTTGTGAAAGCCGTAAATGAGTCTTTGAATTTCCAATGTAAAGGAAAGATAGATAGAGAGAGAGAGAGAGTGAGTGAGAGAGGGGGCGGGAGAGGTAGCGTTAGACAAGTAAGTGGTGGCGCGTTAGGAGCCTCGTGAATATTAGCTTGAACGTTTGCGCAATTACGTTTTTGTGAATTAGTCCGCGTTGGTGGTGTGGAGGCTGCGCGTACAGCCGTCGTCTTCGTTATGCGTTCGGTGCGAGAGTTTATGAAAGCAATTAGTTCCTAACGTTAATTTTCGTGTATAGTTCAAATTTTAATTATACAGCAGCGAGTAATTGCGTTTCCTGTGTAGCCCAGGGATCGCGAGAAAGCCGAGGAGAGAATGCACTAGAAGTGCAGTGCAAATTTTGTTTACTTTTATTCACCTTTTACTTTTATTATGAAAATTTTGTGCAATCGTGCGTGCCTTATTATCGTTCTGCTTTTTGAGCTTATCTACATTTATTATTGGTGATTTTTTCAAACTAGACTGCTGGATCTTGCAAAAGAATAATGAATTTTGTTTTGAGTAAATCGTTTTGCTGTAATTGAATTAGACAGTGCCTACTCTGATGGAAGATAGGCTCACTTTAGATTTTACCGAATCAAAGCTAAATAATCTTGTATTCGTATTGTGTTGATAATTAGGACTCTGTTTTAATACGCAATTAATGATATATAAAAATAAGATAAATGCTTAGCACTTAAGAAGAAATAAGTAAAAAGAGTGATTTATTTAGTTAAGATAAGAAGTACCTTTTTCGAGTGTGGTGAGAAGGTTGGCTTGTGCCGTGAACCGAATGTGCTTATCACCCCTCCAATTATTGCCGATTAAGCGTTCGAGGCACAAATAACGATGCTCGATCGAGACATTATCGGCTCCCTCGAGACAGAAAACATAGAGAGACGATCAAGAGGCCATTAGATAGGAACGTTCATATGCTCTGTATATTAGTTTTGTAAAGACAACAATACCAACCTCAACGAGATAATAAAAATAAATTTGTTAAAATTACGTTTGTAACCATGTAAAAACCACTGCCAATTCTTTGGCATTTGGCTTCCTCAAACTTAATTATTGATTCCAATATATATGTCACATATAAGTTATAAATAAATTAAGTAATAAAACATATTTAAAAATAACTAAAGAGTTATAACTACAAATTTTAATAAAAATTTAGTTTTTGCAAATAATATACAAATACTATTTGGGAATCACTTTAAAATTTATTCACTATTTCGAATATTTCAAGTCATACAAGGTGTTTATTATCTTTTATATGTTTATTAAGTTTGGTTTCATCCGATACTTTTATATAGAGATTGATTTTTTTATGTATTTAAACTATTTCAATTCTTAAAGAATTATTTAACATGAAAAGATATTCATGGAAGTTGTTACTTGTTGGTCATGTACATAACGTTACATATTCTTTTTATTAACACTTGTAGATTACAATCTTTAAAGAACTTTGTAGTGATTTGTACTGTTTGATTATTGGTTTATGAAGTATAACATAGCTCGCAATTGTTGAAACATTTGCTTTTTTAGGTCCTCTTTAAATTTTTTCCTCTGATATTCATATACGGTACACTGCCAGAGGATGTGATTGAAATATTCTATAGCCTGATTATCTTTATAAATACAATAAGAATTGTCAATTAGGTTACACCGGGCTAAGGAGGCGGCAAGACTTTAGTGACCGAATCTGCATCTGTTTATTGAAGAAATTATTTCTCTAGGTAGCTGTTTGTTATAATACTACGGTTTGATTTTATCGTTAAAGTAGCGTATGAAATATTTAATTCTTTAGTTTTAATATCGTCCTAATAAGTGTTTTTTTTTGCATTTATTTTAAAATTACCTGTGAATGGAATTTTACAACAATGGTCGGGTTCGAGACTTAACGCCTCCTTAGCCATTTTGTCCTGATATTTTATTTAACATACTATATTTATAATATTATTATATTTTAAGCTATTTAATACAATTTCTTTCAAGTATATAAAAAAAATTTCGTATCTTTGACTATGAAACGTTAAAAATTTCTTAATCATTTTTTAGTTAAAAAAATTAAAAAAAAAACGCGCAAGCCAGATCTAAAATATCCTCAGAATTGATTAATCAAATATTTGGAAAAACTATGTAGCTCAGAATGCAAAAAAAATACTATTTATGTATACAATTTAAAATTTTATTTTTTCATCGATATAAAGCTTCCTCTCTGAGAAATCAGCAATATAGATCAGGGTGCGCTTTTCGCGTCAAACGATCGTAGCAACATATTACATCAAATCCATTGGAACCCTTTAATTTTTCACGTGCCCAAAGGAACATCCCGAGGCTAATCTCACTCGGTCGGATTTCCGTTAAACAGTACAATAATCGCGTACTACAAAGAAGGAGACGTTCGGCGGCGCACCCAACTAAATTCCCCCGCGCTCGAGCTGCTTATGCATTCAACAGGATGATTTTCCGCTGGCGCTCGCGAACGTAACGACGTCAAGGGTGCACGTCTCCTCTGGCTGCTGCTGCCCCTCTCGGCAAAGCGAGTTAATCCAACATCGCGCAGTTAATCCCGGGAAGGCTGGCGCAGAGAGTCTCTGTGTGACTGTGTACATATATAGTGCACAGGACCCGGGGATCGACGGAGCGCGACGCTCGCCACCACTACCACCACCGCCGCCGCCTTGTTTGTCTCTTGCGGGTGGCTGCGACTCTCCTCCTCTCCTCGCGCTCTCCCACATTCTGTTTCCGTCTGTACGTCGCCGTTGACGAGGAGTCGAAAGGCCTGATGGCAAGCGCCGAGACCGTTTAACCCGAGACTCGAATAATCGCTTGCTTTCAGGCTGAGGCGCGTAGCATTTCGACAATGAGAGCTTTTCCAGGATGCATGAGGGAGTGGGGGATTTCAAGAGGATTGACCCTGCCTCTGGATTTAGTATTGCCCTGCCTTTTCGTGGTCAGGATTCTCGGACAATCTGGCAGATGGACGAGTGTCGCTGGTAAATATTCGATGATTTTGATGGCGGGTTCATAGGTGAATTTTCTCTAGTTTTGAAAAAGTTACAAGGCCTTCCTATGTAAAACCGATTTTTTTTTACGTTTCGAATAATGACTCCGGCTTTTAGACTTAAAGTATATATAGAACAGTCATAGATTGTTTGGGAGAAAGGGTTACAGATTTATCATACTTGATTGCGGAATAACAGGAAATGTAGGGTCATATCCAGGTTTATAACAAGGAGCTGCCATGCGCCAATGCACGTTTCTGATGACAAAATCTGTATCTGATGATTAGTTATATTACTCTGTGAAACAATGATTTAAAGTTACCCTAAAGTATAATTTCGTTATGAAATCAATTCGAAATCCAAGAGCTTTAGTCCTCCAACGAATCTGATAAACTGTGAGAAAAAAGAAGAAGAAATGGTTAATCGGGTACTAAAAATTTCCAAGTTTTACGTCAAGCAAAGTTGTAAGGGTAAAACAAGTTAGACAATGCATCCTCGAGCTTAGCACGGCGTCGCCGGCAGTAAAGCGAACGAAAAAGGAGCCTTGACTCTCCATCCTCTACCTCTTCTCCTCTCTCACTCTCACTCTAGCTCTCTTCCTCTCTCTTCCTTTCTCAGCAGCATCGCGAGAAGTTAAAGTGAAGGACTTCCTTTTTGCCTCGCAAGACGACAACAACAACAACAACAACAACAGTTCGTGTGGAGCACACGGAGAAGATGCATGGATGGTAGCAGCAGCAACAGCAGCAACAGCAGCAACAGCAGCAACAGCAGCAACAGCAGCAGTGGCGGCGGCTTTCTCTATGTGCCCCCTCGTTGGCCCCCATAATTCTGCGTCCGATTTGACAAGGTGGGAGGTTTAAAGGTGCCTTGCCTCGCGCGCTCCCGCGCCTTCTGCTACACTATGCATAGAACGTGCGAAGGTATACCTTTAGAGCGAAAGGCATATGCACGGGAGAAACTGGAGTGACAAAATGTTCGGAT
>UELV01112032.1:0-10246 GCA_900490015.1 Megastigmus stigmatizans | reverse complement strand
GGGGGGGGGGGGATCTTCTTGGTGGTGGTAGGTGTAGGGCAAACATTGTGAGCTCTCGGGTTTTCCTGGCAAAAAGCGAGACAGTGAATAAGAGGAGCTTGACTCTGGCCTGCGGTGGTGAACTATCTTTCTCTCTTGTTTTAGCTTAGCTTTCTCTCTCCCCGCACCTCTCTCTCTCTCTCTCTCTCTCTCTCTGGCCGCGGAAGATGAAGTGACTTTCAATTTTTTGAGCAGCCGAGCTGCTGACGAGAGCAAGAAACTTTAAAGGGGATTTGCGTCTACCGGCTTTAATTGCTGCCCCCGCTGTTTAGGTAGCGCGCGCGCTATGTCTAAAGGAGATTTATCTGCTGTTGGGCGTGCGTGTTTTTGCAAGATGATTATTATTAAGTATCTTTGTGATAAGTTTGGCGAAAGTTCTTTAATCTTAACTAAATATTGGTTGAATTGTATACAATACCATAAGCGAAATCTTTGTCAGTACTGTTTATTCATTGATTTTTTTTACCACATGGTAGATATGTTGTCACAAAAGCAGCAATAATTATTATTCATATTATATTTTCAAAAGCATTTCTTCGTCTGGCGTAGGATGACTCTAGCTTTTGAAAGCAAAATCCAAAGACAAAAAAAGGAAAAAAAATCAAACTAATTTGATGAAAACGTAAAAACGAACTGGCAACATTCGAGTAACTGCCGAGCAACAGTCGGTTCACTAAAAGGAAACAACCACTTCAACGTAAAATTCTATAAATATGAAACCATCGACAAAAAAGTGGAGAGAAAGAGCGGCGCGTTCGTCGCATACACTGTTTGTTTGTTTGTTTTTTCACCACCGAGCGGAGCATTTCTGCAAGCAGGGTTGAGCCCTCGTAAAGTGTTAATATCACGATGGGCGCAAAGTGTAAGCATGCTTTCTATTTTTCAGTCTTTCTTTTTCTCCTTTCTCATCCTCTCTCCCTCGCTCTCTCTCTCTCTCACTCTCGCTTTCTCTCATCCCCATCTCGTTCGATGTACACCCTAGTGTAGACCTCCTTCAACGCTACTGCTACTGCTGCTACACTCTAATTTAAAGCATCGAGGTTGCATTGTCGCGTATGCATGAGGCGGGGTGGCGCGTTTATAAGCTGCGTTGAAGCAGCCGAGAACAAAAAAAAAGAGAGAGAGAGAGAAGAAGAATTGGCTAGGCGAGCGAGGTTGTGTTGCGTGTTAAAGGCAATATTACCATCTCTTCAAGCTTCGGGTATAGAAAAAGGGACGACACTGTGACGACGATGAGGCGTTGGCCAAAAGGGATAAAGAGAAGATTAGAAGAGCAGAAGGTGAAGAGCGAAGTATGAAATAAAAAAGGGGTGAAAGGGAAGCAGCAAACTTCCCGTAAGAGGGTGCTTTTTCCAACAAAGTTGCATGGACGCTGCTGCTGCTGCTGCTGCTACTTCAAGTTTTTAAAGAGAGAGAGAGAGAGAGAGAGAGAGAGAGAGTCAGTGGCACCTTGCGTGATGCTCCAGAAATAGAGGTGCAGCCCTGTGAACCCTCGACGAACTTGGCGTTCTAAACGTGCTATTATATATAGGCCCCGGGGTCATGAAAGCATCGAGGGAAGATTTACAGGCCTCGATGTAATGCGATGCGTTCGACCTGCATCTGAAGAGGAAATCTTTTTTCTCACTCCTCTTTCTGCGAGCCTATACTTTGCTGCGCGAGGTCTCGGCTACTGCTGGTGCTTTCCTTTTTTGTCCCTACTACTCTACTTTAGCGTAGGCGTGATTGGAGGGAAATGTAACGTACTTCGGCTGAAAATCAATTATGCAAATGCAGAGATTTACCAACGGGGCCAATATTGGAATATTGCTGGCACGATAACGTTCCCGACGCCTCTCCTCACCTCTCCTCTCGCCTTTCCTCACGACCGACATTAATGAACCCGTATCGATTCAATACCGGATTAGTGTCTAATTAAAGATTAATCGATAAAAAGTATCCTAATGGGGCCCGGCTAGTGAGGGAGACCATTTTCCAGGGTGTGCCGATGCTAGAAAATAATTACGGTATAGCGGATTGGGTCTAAAGCTGAAGTAACGAGCTTTAATTTAAAGTCCAACACTGAATATAACATTAAGGTGATATTCTTAACGCTGATTTTAAATTCTGATTTATAGATTTCAGATTCGCGATTTTCATCGAACTAATAATTTTATACTACTTCATTACAAATTCAATATTGTTTATACATTTTTTTATATCTTAAGTTAACTTATTGTGAAATCATAAAATATTTAGTCCTAATTAACAAAAATTTATTTGAATTATTACGAAAAATTCCTCAATTTTCTCAGTATCTTTTGAAGCTAATAAAACCAATTAAAAGATAATTTTTTTGCCTTGTAAATTTAATATCGATTCGTTTATTGAATCTTGGACATAAAAAGATTTCTGGTCCTATGATTGAATTATAAAAGCAGAGAATGCAAATCTTTATAGCTTAGTCATAAAAACTTTCTCTCTTTGCTTCTCTCAGTTCCCCTTCTATTATTGTCTTCCCTCCCTCTCTTTTTGCGAAAAGGTGCACCCTAAATTATTTACAGTCTTATTTGTTCGATCTTTACTCAGCAGCAAACTTTTATATGTATAAAGAAAGATCTCTACGGTCCTCTTTCATATACGAAGCTTTTGCATTGCCCTGACGTGTCCTTAAACCGAAAGAAAAAGAGGGAAAGAGAGAAATAGGCAAAAGAGAGGGCGAGAGACAGCGTGTGTTTTTTACATCCTGCGCTTGTTGTATCACCAGAAGGCTTGTACGGAACTAAGGAAGCAACATTACGTTTTTATGATTCTTGGGCCCGTCCCCCCTCTCGCTCTCTCTCTCTCTCTCTCTCTCGCTCTCGCTCTATTTTCCTTAGCGAGAGGAGCTTTGTAAGGAACACAGAAGTCGCTGTACACTCTAAGCCTCGACTCTATTCGCGACTGGAAGGCGCACGCACCCTCTTATTTTCTTTAACCGCCCCGGCGCAACAAAATCGACTTTGTTTGCGTATCTCTTTTACTCGGTACTGCTATTAAAAGAGAAATGTATGTTTCGGTTTACGAGAGGTTTCGGAAATATTTTACTTTACTCTATTTTTTCCTTGCAATTTTTTATTAAGTATCTTTTGGTTTTCAAGTTTTTCCCAGTGTGATTGTATGATGTGGAAGGGCATATTCGATCAAAATGTGCGCACTTGAATCAGCAGGCTTACTTTAAGTTCTGTTTTACAACAATTCGCATATTCTTTTTGAAGAAGATTTTATCAGAAACTTTTTATGAAATTTTCTTTGAATACATATATAGGATGACCCGCTTTACAAAATATTTTCCGATAAATAACGCCATATACCCAAGTTCTAATCATTTAAGGAGGCTCTGCCCATGCTACAATGGGCAACAAAGGCTGTGTTGGTGCTTGCTTTGTTAAGTTACAGTCGAGAGAGAAATACTTAGAGAGGGCTAGTTTGTAATGTAATTTTTTTCCGTTTTTGATGCATTTCTAACATTTAAAATTTTTCTCATTATTTTTTTAGATTTTACTAAGTTCTTTTTTATTCTCTTACATTCATTACGTAGTGGTTTATTATTGTAACTATTGAAGTTCACTAACATAGAAAACAACGAGTTTAATCTTTTGGCTCGATAGATCAATCATGTTTATTACATAATAAATTCATGTTTATTTAGGAACAATTTCGAGCAATAGAGTCTTACATCTACTTCTCTTTTTTTCACTGTCATTATTTAAAAATACCGATTTTTAAGCGATACAAACAGTAATACAAAGATTTTAAATTACGTATGCAAAGACACATAGATCATTTTCAACTTACGAAAAGCACCCCCCAGAGCGTTTTCAGTATTTTACATTGTTTAACCTAGACTAGGATATACCACTGAATCACAGAATCGATGCAGGATATATTGATGAAAAAAGTGGCTCGCGAACCTTAGATGAAAATATTTTACGCTCATTGGAAGATAAAACTGCGCTGCATTATGTTTCGTAATATTTAAAAAAGGTTATCGACTTGTTCTGCTCCATAAGTGAAATGAGTTCCCAACACCGAATTATTTATTATTGCGAAACTATGATTTACTAACTACTTACTTCAGTAAATAGTTAGTAAATCATTGGTAAAATTGAATCCACATAATTTCTGCATTCCAATCCTTGCTTTTCAAATCATTGTTCTATTTATTAAGATCTTACTACAGATCGAAAAACACACAAAATATTTTTAGCTTATAAGAAAGACACCCCCAAAAGAGCTTTCGCTAAGAACATGTTTTTGGCAAATAACGTTTGATCTGCGTAGGAAGCATTCGATCAAACTAAATGATTTCAACTAACTTTGAATTAGTACTTTAAAACCCAAGTTGGATAGTATCATATATTAGTGTATAGAAGAAAAAAAGGAAATAATATATTTTTTTTATTTCATCTTCATACCGCATTAAGAAAAACATGCACGTGTGAGTACGCGAGCGAGTGATGAAGTTATGACATCGCAAGGATAATATAATATAGAAAATCGGGTTATGCTAAGCTGATGGCGATATATATCCAGTGATTCGCTTGGGACTTTCAGTCCGAAGCTCGCATACGTCTCTCTTTCTCTCCTCTGCGCAACTAATTCATCAATCGCATCGCTGCTTTACTGTGTCTGCTATTGCTGCTGCTGCTGCTGAGAAGAAAAACCAAGAGAAAAGAGAATGAGTATTAACGGTGACGCAGCTACTACTATCTCGGGTTCGTTAGCTTGAATTTTTTATAAACTCCTCTGCGAACTGATGTACGTATGTGCAGTATGTTTTAAGCCAAGTTGGTTGATCAAAAATGAAAAATCTCTCAAACCTTGTGAAACGAATGTAATTGGTTACCAAAGTATAATACGCGCATAAATTTTGAAACGTCTAGTTCTGACTTTCTAAATTTAGTTTAATAAAATAAATACTCAAATTTTTTGTACAATTGAAAATTGTTGGTTTTTACATAAAATAGATAAGTATAGCTTTTTATTACTAGAATCTTTTTGCTAATTAACATTTTGAAATATTTTTAGACCCAATTTGAAAATTCATGAATGGTCAGAAGTGAAGAGGATTTAGATTTTTGAATAAATAAATTTGCTTTCTCTACCAGCCACTCTTTTTAAAAGATATAAAAACGATTATAGTTACACGTTATCCTTGTCATTTATTACTTGTTAATAGCATGAAAAAAATTTGAATGTATTTTATAATCCATTTTCTATAAGTTGGTTATTTATGGGATGAAAATGGGTGAAGTTCTCAATCATTTCACAATACGTACGTTAAAGTATTTCAAAAATTTTTACCGATCAGTTTGATAAAATACTCTGTATGTGTATGCCTGCGTTTCTTTTCATGCACTGTATTTTTTTTCTTTGATTCGCGCTCGTTATTTTATGAAGGGAAGAAAGGATATAAAGGTATGAAGCTTCTGTTTTTATTTGAGCTTACGCTTTCGAGGTGGAGAAAATTTGCATGATTTATTGAAAAGTGTCGGTAGAAGCTCTAGATAGAGTATTTGGTGTAGATTAGAGCATAAAACGTTTGAATGAAGCATAAAACAATGGTTTGTTATTTTGTACATTGTTTAACTGTAAAATGTAAAATTTTTTATTCAATTTTGTTTGTAGTGTCTGTTTCTATTGACAATTATTGTTAAAATAGCTAATAATAACTCATTGCAATAATTCAATAATAATTATTCCTTTATGTTTTAGCGTTGAAAAATGGAATATTTAAAAGAAATTTATAAGTGAGTTTATTGCAAAAATGTTGTCCTATTTGTTGGCTAATCGAGAAAAGCAGCATTATTAGTACTACGTGGTTGTACACCCACATAGCACACACGTAGCCATTGTTGCCTGTAATATCGAATATTTATTTCGTGTTCATTTATTGAATCGTGGACGTGTGCGAAAAAGATAAAAATAAGATAAATGATGCCGGGAGACGTTGTTAAAGCGACGGAAGTTGACGTGAAAAATGTTCCCTCGCCTGTACCAACGATTTTGCTAATTTAACTCCGCTACGGGTTGTATGTGGATGCATATGGCGGTAGAGACAGAGCGATAGAGAGTGAGAGAGAGAGAGAGAGAGAGAGAGAGAGAGAGAGAGAGAGAGAGAAAGTACGTGTGTACCGACGGTCGTTTAATGAGATAAAGATAATGATGCCCGGCTGACGTTGATGTGCTCCGTACCCCCGTCCGGTAAGGTCCATTTATCACAATTGTATTTCGATTCTCGTTGCTGCGGCAATGGTGGCGGTGTGGAGCGACAAAAAATTTCAGCTCCCGAACGTCAGACTGAATGGCGGTGTCGCTTTTCGAACATCCGAAAAATTGGATCGACGGCTTTCCGCTTTTATCGGCGGGACTATGATGGCTTGTTGGCTCGATTAGTTCCAAGCTTGATTTATTTTGTTATCGCAAGTTCCGACGTCGTCGATAATGCACGAGCCGCAGAATCCAAAGAATTTGACCTAATCTGATTTATTTTCAGCTTCGTTTTGCAGCTGATTATGGCTAATTTTTATTTTTGATAAATATCAGCGTTTTTTGTTTTTGTCAAAAGGAAGAAAAATCCTCTTGTACTTTTTCGAGACCAAAGATTCAGCGCTCATGCATCGTATCTGATGAAAAGGCGCTTGGACAGTGTTCTCAAATGATGGATCGGATTATTGGACCAATCGATTTGTCGGAGGGCGCTGGAAAACCGGTACCTTAAAAAGAAAAAGAGCTAGGAAATTTCGGCGCATAGGAACCGCGCATGAGAGTGAGTAAATGGGCGAGCGAGGAAGAGAGATGCGAGTAATGCCAGCGAAATGAGAGTAGATAAGGGGCACGGAGGATTCGATTTATCGCTGATAAGAAACGGCGCAAGCATCAGGCTCAGATTGGCCTATCAGGGGCGGCGCTTTCGTGCGATTTTATTTCTTCCTCCCCACCTACGCTCTCGGCTCCTTCTCACTTTCGGGTCGATCTTTTACCCTGCCAATATCTCGCCTCGAGGGATTTATGCTGCGGCTCTGTGTGGCGGCAGCGCTTGCCGACCCCGCCGCCTCCGACTCTCTTTCTCTTCTCGCCTTTATGCGAGATCAAGTTTCGAGGGTTGTTTTACGTTTCGGCTACAAACCGCGCGCGCACCAGCGCCAGCGTCAATTTGCTTGCCTCGCGCGCCTACCAGCTTGTCCAAATAGCTCTCAAAGGGCTCTCACTTTTGACGGGCTTCTTACCTGCTCTTTTTTTCCACTTTTTGCGCGTTTCTCTACTTGCCTCCTGCCTTTCATTCCGCTTGATTGGATCTTTGTCTGAAGGCTGAGGATGTAGGTTTACGTGTGAACTGGTAAATATGAGATTTGTGCCTTATCATTCGTAGGCTCTGGTCGGTATTAACGGAGTAATTATGAATATTGTTTACATCTGGTTCGAGTCTACAGAAGACGAATAAAAATACTTTTTGTTTCGGTTTCTTCATTTCAGATGGTGCTAAAAAAGGAGAAAAAGTGTATAGACAGAAAGAACGCACGGTATATTTCGTAAATCTGTGATTAATCGGTAATGTTATAAGCCTTGCCCTTTCAAAAGCTTCGAATTTTTCTTGTCGACCCTTGGACACGCACCTCCTGAGAACTTGCCTTTTTACGGCGTAATTTGTCAAGTCGCATGGAACAAAATACTTCATTTTATATTAAAATATTATATTATTATATCGGAACTTTGATTTACTAGCTTAAATGTCTAAAGAAATGAATTATAATAAAGATTCAGTGGATGTATCATTCAAAATTGGTTGGTACATATTATTTTATAAAAAAGTTATTTTTCCATAATAAGATTATTTTGATAGTATACGATCTGACTTTAAGAAAGGCAGCAATTCGAGACACAACAAATATATCGGGTCCCATTATCTGAAAATAAAAATTTCTTTTTGCAATGCGTTAGGCATCAATCACGGTCATAAATCACTTTTCATACTTTTCCTCAGTCCAAGTTCTCGCACGTTTTCATTCTCCATACTTCGCGGCTAAGGTCTCGCCGATAACCGTACCATACACGATACAAAAAAAAACTAAAACGATAATGTCTTCCTCTGAATTCTGAATAAGAAGCGCCTATACAATATTAGTGGGGAAAAGCGTTCAATCCTTATGTATATATATATATATATATAATACATATAGAGAGAAAAAAATCGATATCTCCGCGAGCGATCAATTGATTTGATTCTCGCTGCTAGATACGATTGGAGCGGCTGTCCAAGAATTCCAATATTTCAGCCCCTCCTCCATCTCCTTTTCTCTCCCCACCCACTTTTCTCATCCGCAGGCCTTTTCAGCAGAGCAGTCACGTAGCCAGGCTACAAGCGCGACCAGATAGAGAGAGAGGGGGGGAGAAAGAGAGAGGAAGAGAGATGGAAAGAAAGAGAACGAAAGAGGAGAGAGAGAGAGTGAGAGAAGAAAGCTCTAAAATCATTTTTGAAATGAATGGTTTCTAGCTTTGCCCTCACCAGCTCACCTTTTTATGTCTCCTTCTCTTAACCCCCCTCTATCCCACCTGCATCCCCTTTTTACGACTCTCTCTCTCTCTCTCTCTCACTCTCTTCCCTCTCTTCCCTCTCTTCTCTCTCTTTCTCTTTCATTCTTTCGTGTCGTCTCCTTTTTTGCGTGCCGCTACCGACGTTTATTCCGCGGGTCGTGGAGCGCCCAATCGATGATGAAGTAAATCGCACGAAACGACCGCTCGACTGTAAATCGAGAGCTCGTGCCTTTTTGGTGTGCGACCGTGTGTGTGAAGCTGCGCAGGAAAGATCGGAAATAGGTATAGTGTATCGGGCGCGCTGACATGTATTCTTTGGAATATATCCATTTATGCAGGGTGTACGCAAAAGTGTATACTTTATATGGAACGTGCAGGAGCTGGACTTCCTATTTTTCGCAAAATGTATTGTCTCACGGGCACTGACTTTAACTACTTGACACAGGTTTTTCATGTATCGATAGCGATGAGCCTCTTTTTTTTTCGTTTGAAATATGAATAAAAGTCACCTTGATGGAGAGTTATTTCGAGTTTACACTGGTGAAGCGTAGAAAGCCTCTTTTTATCTGTAAATTTCTTTTTTTAAATTAAAGCCCGATATGAATTTAATTTATTGGTAATAAGAATCAATTATACTTTTATACTAATTTTTCTATCAAATATTAGAACCAATTATTGAAAGTTCTGTAAAGTAACTTCAGGGTTAATACTTCTTAGAAAGCTAAAGTTGTTTATGCTACTTTTTTATATAAATGTTTCGATTTGGTTAAACTTAATTCATTCCGCTTTCTACGTAAAGGACAGGATTAATTCAATTTTATCAAGTTTTCAGTCTTGAGATTTTTATGGTAAACTTTGAGGTATTTCTATAAAGTCATTTCTAATTTATTGTAACTAAAGAAGAGGATAAATTTCATCGAAAAACAGCACCACTCATTACGTCCCTTATTTATCCAGATGTTCTGGAGAAATCGAAGAGCTTGAGAAAAAAAATCCAATAAAGTTAATCTTTTCTCGTTCAAAGAAATACGTAATCCTTCTCCAGTCACGCGGTAAAACAAATATTTCTCCCCCCCCCCCCCTTTGTCCAAAAATTAACAACCGAGAGAGAGAGAGAGAGAGAGATAGAAAGTCGCCCACGCCTCTGTATCTGCCCCTGGCTATTATAAGGAGAAATTACCCTCCATTATGGAATACATATTGCACTCCCACGCACACGCAGATGACTTTTCGTTTCGCCGCTTTCATTACTAAACACTATTATTAATTATTGGTGGCATTCGTTATGCGTGGTACTTATTAAGCTCATCCGTCGCTTCTTCTCCTGCTGGTGCTGATGCTGCTTCCCTTTATTCACTGCTGCTGTTGTGCAAAGGCGGCGGCGGTCACTTCGTGCCGTGCATTTTCCTTTGGGTTTTCTCTCTCTCTCTCTCACTCTGTCTCTCTCTCTCAGTCTCGCACCGTCTCCCTCCCTCTGCTCTATTACTCTCGGCATCCGGCGAGAGCTGCGGGGGATAAATATCAGGAAGACAAAAGATTCTGGCATGCCGGTAAAATATGAGGGGGCTGCTGCTGCCGCTACCCCCGGCAGAGAGAGAGAGAGAGAGAGAGAGAGAGAGAGAGAGAGAGAGAGAGAGAGAGAGAGAGAGAG
>UELV01112030.1:18433-30344 GCA_900490015.1 Megastigmus stigmatizans | reverse complement strand
TTTTTTTTTTGTTATAATGCGAGGTACTATAATAACTTTGTTAGTGCGTCCAGAGAAGGTCGAGCGATAATTGGCATTCTTCGGTGGGATGGTCACAGTGAAGACTTGCGAATTTAAGAATAGCCCGTGCATCCTTACGCGAAATAGGATGGAATATGACAATCGTTCGAGTGGAATTCTATTTTCGTCGAAATAGAATTCACACGTCAATCGATGCGAAATGTAGAAGGTTTAAGTCGAATGAGTAGTCGAACTTTAGATGGGATAGATTTATTTTAAATTTATTTCTTATCTGAGCGCACGAGCTGCTGATTGATGCCAAGTTAAAGTCAATGTTTCTCAAGGTATCCCCTTGAATTAATATATAAGTCGACATTTATTTCAGGAGAATGATATCGTTGACGCATTCTTTATCGGGTAAATAGGATCCGTATGCATAGATAAGAGCTGACTAAGCCAACAAATTCGAAAATTATAATTTATGAATTTTAGAGTGCATCGGACAGTTCAGTTTTATGATGTTTTAGTTTCTCCAAATTGATTGTATTCATTTTGATAAAAGTAAGAGTAAAAATACAAGATTGTTTAATGTTAATTGTGAATATTAACTGATATTCAAATTTTCGGTGATCGAAGGGGTTTACGATTTCTTCGTATTCAAACTAGATTAAGGGCAGCACGAGTTTGTGTACACATTTCTCATCGTATTCATTCGTCAAAATTTGCAATTGTAATGCCTGGCCTATTTACGCATTTCAAAATCCTATCTGTATCGATGAACTAGTTATATTCGCTGCATAAAATAAACGGCAAGTGACCCCAACGACGTAGTGAAATCGTACAAATATTTGATTCAACCAAATATCTTTAATGTAAAAAAACAAATAAAAATCATCTATTATAACTTGCGTTTATTTGCTGATAATTTATGAATACTTTATATATTAAACTCGTTTTATTTTATCATCACATTAAAAGTGAAAGATTTATTAGGCTCATTGTTGTTCACATAACGATGGAACTCGTTAAGAAGTTTTAAATCAAACCGTTTGCCTAATCAGAAGTAACGATATTTTAGAAAATAAACGTTAATTATCCTTGAAAAATATTTGTATAATATATAAAAGCGACTGAGTAAATATATGATTTAATAATTCAGACATAATATATATAACCTTGAAACTTAGTGTTCTAGTGGCCATCTAAAAAAACTCGTCCAACAATAAATAATTCAACATCTCAAATTCGTTATAACATAAAAACCACGGAATCAATTAAAGTTGCTACTTATTTATTAGTCCTCCTTTCTAATAATAAAAACCAGTAATACTCATTAAATTGAACTTTGTTTAGATTTTCACAACAAAAGAATACCACAAATGAATATGAGACAACACATTTTGTTCGGATTGTTTAAAAATTTGAATGATTCATGATTGCAATCGAAAATAATACTCATTTCAACTGCATAGGCATACATTTTAAATCGTAAAGTTATTACTAATCAAATAAATAGAGGGATGTTATCGCGAATAGTACAATACCAATTGAATGTATTCGATAAATCAACACTTTCAATAAATAATATGCTAATTGTATGAAGACTTATATATCGATCAATAAATTGATCCTTATATAAAATCAATCCTTTAAAATCCTTTCCAAAGTTCAATTGAGGCTTTACACATTTATATATACTTGTCTGTCTGGTTTCGTCTGCTACTACTCGTTCATGTATTATATTCAATGCCGTTTTTCAGAACTGTCCCGTATAAGTCGAGTACTAGAACTTTTCTTTTATCGAATTCAAATATACTTATATTTTATTTTACAGTAGCTCACTCAAAACCTTTATGGATATGTGTAAATCATACATCAGCAGATAACACGAGAATTGTACAAATATTTCTTTTCCGTCTATTTCAAATCAATTCAATATTTTATTCAGAGAAACGCGCTTCAAAATAGTCATTTTCGCTATGAAATTGATCGCGCGAACGCAGCAATAAATTTTAATCCCCATCGACGGAGTAAGCCTCTAAAAAAGGGATTCCAATCTATCAAACTAATGCATTCACAAAGTACATAGATATAGTAACGAACGACGAAAAAGAATAATGACGTCCTGCTTGTCTTCGACGAGTGTATATATATATAGGAGCCAAAAAAGGCGCAACCGCCGTTCCGAGGCGTGAAAAATTTTCCTCACATCAAGCCCCGCGGAACGTAAGATATTTCTACGGTGTGGGGGACAACGGGAGGACTACTGTGGCACATATAGGCATTAAATTGAGCAAACAGAAGCGCCGTAGGCGCCAGGCAAACAGACGTTAATCAGATCCTCGCGCTTGTACCTCTATAAAATCGGTGTGTGTGTGTGTGTGTGTATCAACGCGTCCAACGGGCTTTATATCATCGGGGCCGCGATTTGTGTCTCGCGCATATATATACGTCGTCAGAATGCGCGAGCGCAAGTTGGACCTAAAAAAAATTATGACGATCGCGCAATATAATAAGTTTACGATGCGCCAACGCCGTCGAACATGACCGACTTTTCCATATTTTTCGTCAATATCCTCCATTTTTATTGGTCCTATCGAGGAAATTTCCTCCTAGAGCGCAACTCACTTGCGCAAACTGTTGAAGCGATACTTGAGTGTGCTGGAATGGTGTTATTCGCTTTGTCCAGCGAAATTATACGATGCTAATGAAACTATGCGCTCGCGAGCAGCTGGATTCTCTATTTTTATCGGGCAGTAATCTTCGCTCTCTCTCTCTCTCTCTCTCTCTCTCTCTCTCTCGCTCTGGCAGAGCTCGAAATGAAATTTCGTCACGGAGCAAAGGTCGGATAGCTGTATTTTTAAAAGATCAGAGACTGTAGAGCGACGAATGCGACGCGGCATATTTATACCGATGGCGGAATTTATATTGTCAATTAAGTCCTGGGAAAAAACGGGGGCTCCCAGTCTCTCTCTCTCTCTCTCTCTCTCTCTCTCTCTCCAGCTCTCTTTCAAAATTAATAATTCACATTAATTTTCGCGAGCTAATATTCTTCTAACGAGATTCGCCGGACGCTAAAGAGATTTTATCGGCGGAAGCACGTAGCTTCTCTTGACCGTGCCATCCTTCATATATTCCAACATGGTTATGCGCCGAGGACCTCGTGAAAATTGCAAAGACCCGGTTAAATCAATCCCTATGGGAATGTAATGAAATTTGCGACAAGTCTATCTTTTTATACTATTTTCGATACGTTGCGGGAAATATATATATATATATATATTTCTTTTTTTAACATAGGTTCGTGCGCGGTGCGCGTTGCGTGTTTGGTCGTATTGTTATTGGCGTAAAATTTCATGCGGTAATCTGTTTGAAAGCTCCGCGCACATGTTTTTTATCTTAATTAGAGGTTACTATTTTATAACTAAAGGTGTAAATCTTCGAGAGATAGTCAGCGACATGGGGTAGGGAATAAACCGAGATTCTTTTAAAGATAATGGAAGTGGCGTAATAACAATGCGCTTTCCATTATTGACACAACGAATTTGTATGTACATATATACTTTCAAAAGCTATTTTTTTTCTGTTTTGAATTTTAAAAGTAAATAGAAATTGAAAACGAACGTAAATGTACCATTGTAATGTCCTCAAACTTGACGTGTAAATATCATTACAACTACAGCACGATTTTATTTTAATAGATGTTTGTGCAAAACTAAGGTAATAAATCGTCAGGCGCGATCGATATATATTATATGGTCACTTACAATTAATATATGCGTATACGGTTCAGCTGATTCCTGCAGAAGTTGAAACATCGATTCAACGGCATGGCTCAAAACGGAAATTACAGCCCGACATTTAACCGACTGCCGAGCTGTCTCTTATCAGTCATAAGTTTTAAAGCACTTCCGATTATAAACATATACCCCCAGTAATTTTCTATCGGAATTCACATAAAAAATTAGAAAAATGATAAAACCCAAAAGCATATACACTTTGTTCAGATCTCACAAATGTCACTCATTGACATATATACGTCAAACATTAACATTATTTTTCGCCAAAGCAAAGGAGGTTAACTCGTATAAACCGAATATAACCCCAATTCCCACGTAAGGTTTAAGCGCATCTAATCCATTCATTGAACTATCGCTCGTTCCGGTAATTATGGACAAAATATTGTTTTGAAAAAAAAAAAAACGGAAAGATTACGATGTGCCCATACCTCGACTCTAATACGTTCGCGAGTGTGTCTCTTATCAATCGAGTGCATTCCAACAAGCCCCTTATACCATCAAAATCCGTCGAGCCGTACATGTGCACACAAGACACAAAGAATAGAGCAAGAATCGCCGCCCCCTTTACGTAATCTCGCTGTTTATCTTTCGTCGCATGCGCGGATTCATCGTCCAATGCAGCGGCTACCGCGAGGAAACCCTGTGACGTCTATAACTGTATATACAGGTGTCCGTATAAGCGATCGCTCGTGTCCCCGTACATAACGTGTTTGTTGTTAGACCGGCGGGTCGTCGTGCGCGCGACGTGTCGCATAAAGTATATATCTCGTATATAGGGCATTTGGTGCGAAAGTTGGTACAGGAAGAGTACGCGCGCGAAAAGTCCACCCAATGGTATTACGCTTATATCCATTATTGAACTAATGAGAACTAATGCATAGGTGCAATTTTTTTTCGCGATTCGAGTCTCCGGGTGACCATTGTTTTGCATGTTATTTACTTCGACACTCGACGAGGTAATCTTAGTTTTGTATACATATAATATATATATATATATGTATTCGTAAACTATGAATGTTCTTGATACTCGGAAAAGTGTGATGTTATTTAAAAAACAATCGTACTTGAGCGTCTCTTACACGCCTTTTAGTATTACGTAATGTGTTCGAAGAAATCGATATAATTGTAAACATCGGAAAAATTGCTTTCAGAAAGTCATTGTAAATATATTTTCACATATATTATTATATTTAATTGAACACATATAATTTATAATTAACTAGTATATGAAAATGGATTGTACACATATAATTTTGCAGTAGCTTTGGATGTAAAACTCAAATGTGGATACGGAACGAGATGGGTGTGAAACTGACGTTGTTTACGTTACGATGACACGTACTATGTAGTATTTGTATATACATCTAAAATACACACTTTTTAAGATCACGGCGTAGAAAAGCAAATTTACGTTTGTCAAATTGGTTTAATTGCATTTTTGCAACAGAAATAATAAAATCTAATCTTTATTTATCTGCAATACTGCAGTGGCACTAAAGATGGCGAGATATCCGACTATCTTAACAAGATAAATAATTCAATTACGAATCAAGTAGAACACAATAAAAATAGAAGCAAAGAAATGGAAATGCAATCGATTTCGCATTTCCATTTCTTTATTATCGAATTATAATAAAAACCATTACTCACAGTATTAAATAAAAACAAATCAACTCTCCAATGAATATATCTTTTTTTTTTCATAAATAAATAATGTAGGATGCGTATTATGCAGAGTCAGTCAGTGCACGAATTATTCACAATTATATGTTCACAAATACACATAAAAAAAAGCACTACACCGTACAACTAAGTGACATTTTCGTGATATGAATATACAAAATCGTAAATAAAAGATTAATAGATAAAAAGCTGACAAGTCTCGAGATTATACAAAAATGCAATGAACTTACGATCAATGAAATTATTCTCGATCGTACAAAACTGTATCGACACACTTTCCATGTTCAAAGAAAAAAGAAAAACAATCTCTTGGCACGAAACTGTATCTTCGCAAAAGAATATTAAAACCAAACAAGGATTAGACTTTATCCATCTATTTCCAGTCATATATAAACACGTATAGAAATAAAAAAAGGAAAACAAGACAGAAAAAAACAGTCGTAATGTAGAAAAGTAAAAAAAAAAGAAAAAGAAAACAAGCACAACTATAAACAGCGATGCGATGCGATGCGATGTGTGTGTATACATGTGCAGTGAGTGCTGTTAATGCGTATGTGCAATGGAATTCGTATACATACGAGATGGGATGCGTCGAGAAGGCGAGACAGCGAGGTTATGTGTACCTTCATGGCGAGTGGACAACAACACCGTGACTGAGGGGGAGAGTTATATGCTTGCCGATCACAAACTCCCGGAGCGAAAGAGATAGAGATAGAAAGAGAGAGAGAGAGAGAGAGAGAGAGAGGGAGAGCGAGAGAGAGAGAGAGACAGATAGATACGGAGCGAGAGGTGAACGGTGCAGCCTCTCTGCGTTGGCAACCGCTCGCTAGCACACCCCACGTATTACTGCTACGAAACTCTCGAGAGCCAATGGACGCTGGCGCATGCGCTTCGCCGAACCACCTCGTTAATATGGGAATGGCGAGGGAAGAGAGACAGAGACAGAGACAGAGAGCGAGAGAGAGGGTGAGAAAGGGGAAAGCGAGGGAGAGAGATACAGAGTTTGAGAAGTTGGCGAGAGGGGTGGAAGCGCTGGTTAAAGTGGTGGGAAAGGGAGGGGAAAATCGTGCAAGATTTGAGGGGCGCGCGCGCGACGTTGTATATACGCGCGCGGGAGTAGGAGAAGACGGTGAAAAGAAGAGAGAGAGAGAGACGTAGTTGCGAATAAAGTATATGTGCGCGTATTATAATGACGAGTGTATGGAGCATTGTTGCAATTAGCGAATTGTTTTAGCTCACCCCTGTGTGGCATTACTGCTCATTAGCCACCGATATGTGACTATTATCGTAATGAAGATGATATTTGACGGAAGGAGAGACGAGCTCTGGAAAATCTGCGCGGAATGTCGTTGTTGGGATGTCGAACTCTTGTTTACAAACAAGGACAATGTTTTTGGAGTGAAAGTACTTTGGAGTGGTGGTAATTACGTATCTTGTAGAATGGAATGTTTATGTGTGGATTGGGTCGGAGTGGTTTTTTTTCCGAAAAGAATTAATCATTGAATCACGAGTATATGACTGGGAATGTCCTATTGAAAGTGCACCGTCTGACTACACTCGGAACTCGTCTACTGTGGTTATTTACTTACGTTTTAAAAAGTTCACGTTAACTTTCGTATGAGGAGTGGTATCCTAATTGGTAAATAATTAATGAGCTTTATTTCCCATTAGAAAAGAAGATATGTTTTCCATGAAATATGTATTTATAATATAGTTTTTTATTTTTAAACAGTCGTATTTTAACGAAACGTATAATTTATGATTGATTATTTATTTAAAAATCATAAATTATTAATAAATGAAGAGTAAGTCAATAAATAAATGTCATGGTATTAAGGTTAATTGCATGTGTTGAAAAAACATTAAACGAGTGAAAATGTAACTACTTTTCACTCTAACAACGGACGTAATTATACCGCCGACTATAATCGATTATTATGTTATATTTAACGATATACGCATCACGTGTTATGCGCACTGTATTTAATTTGTAATAATGCTGATGTTATATTTAATCCTACATTTATAAAATAATTTTCATTAATTACTTAACATGCATTTTATAACAAGTATATATATGTTATCGTTTCAGTTTGTGTTATTACAAAGAGAATAAATAATTGATGTAGGAGATTGTCAGAGAATCAATGTTCAAGATTGCAATTTTGAACATTTTAAAAATCATGTATAAAATTTCCTGTGGCGATTATCTACATCAATTATTTATTCTTCTTGCATTTTATAACGACTAACGAAATAGTGACGTTATCAATTTCGAACTCTGGAATACGAGTATACGAGCTGTTAAACACAAGATTTACGTCGATGATAAACGAATTGATTGAAATTTTCCATCGATAAAAACGTAGCATAGTTAAGCGAGGGCTAGGAAGTTTGACGAACATACGTTTTGAAAACTGTTACACACACTGCATATTCTCGGAAAAGAAGCCTTGATTGACTTCGAAAATTAGTTGCCGAGTTCAGCTTGCGAAGTTTAATCCTTCTATCAGTACTTTAGTTTGTAGATTACATAGATAAACAAAGCTTATACTAAAATTTCCAGTTAAATAATGAGTAAGGAGTTAGTTATTCATATATATCGGTTGGTGGAAGTTACAGGAGTTAAGCTATACATAGTATTTAAGACTTTAATCGTATTTCTTCTACTTACCCAAATAAATAATTATTAAATTCTATCTATTAGTATAATATTATTATGCTTTTGTATCGAGTCGCTAGATTACATCTACGATTTACGAACAGTTATATCGCTTTTTATTTCCGCATATCATATGCAGACAATATAATTGATTAACTCGTAAAAATAATATTTCTATATTAATAAAAGGTAATTGTACAGATCTGGAAACTTTTTCGCAAAAGAAACGGAAAATGTATAAATTTCAAAGAATATAGTAGGTGAGATAGATAATAAACAATTCAGGAAAATGAAGGTGGAAGAATAATACGTCATGAAGTAAATACAATAAATGAAAGAGAAAGCAGAACTGTGTAATTGTTAAGTCGAAAGAATAGAAATAAAAATAAACAGTACTTGAATCACATTGAACGTAATTATTGGGTATTTAATTTATCAATTTTAAATGGCTATTAAATCTATTGAATAGATTGAAATAATTCGAGGCCGTAAACTGTTGAAAATGATTCCTGACAAAAACTTTTAATTAACAGATAAATTGAATTCTTTTTACGGATAACATCAACCCTATTAAATTTAAAATTAGCCACCCTAAAAATTGAGTACAATACCATAAAACATAAGAAATACTTGTAGAATCGCTTTATAGAGAATATACCAAAAATTTAGTCAGTTCAACCTAATAGAACCAAAAAAGAAACGAAAAATGTGGGAAAAAAAACACGGAGCGAGTGTATAGTATATAAAGTCAGGGAAAAGGTATATAGGAGGTATACAAGAGGGACAGAGACGGAACCTTTTTTTTAAGCAAACCTACTACTGCATCGAGAGATGCTCAGTCGTGCCAGCCGATCGACCCCTCCGGTGCACAAAAATAACAATATCCCTTTGTCGCCTTCTCCCTTGTAATTCAACGATCAAAACGCCGGCCGTACTACACTAGCGAAGCTACTGCTGCTTTTGCTCTCGTGCACCAGAGACGAGAGAAAGCGAGAGATCGACATTCTTTCCCGTCCTCGAAATTTTTTCTCTCTCTTTTCATTCTCTACGCGCTCGACAAAATATTTCAGTCGAGGTTCTCCCTTTTTTTTATAATATATAAAATCGGCTGGAGTTCGATAAGTGAAGCATAATAAACATTGCTGTGTACTCGTAAATGTATGTTTTAAAGTATATTGAATATGGTGGAGATGAAGATTGCTTAAGATTTGTGTTATTCTGGCTTGAATCGTTTGTTTGCCAAATGTAGTGATGGTCACTTTCGAAGCTAAAAAAGTGTGAAGGTAACATAAATACGGGTGTAGTTAGATACAGATTTTTTTTTTTTGTTAGGTACACAATTGAAAATTGACTAGTTCTACTGTAATGTGGTGTTTTCCTTGTAAATGACACGTGAATTCTTAATATTCTTTTCGTATGCAGTATCACGTATGGTCGAGTCCTTGTTTTATTTTTATTCGCCTCAATTGCAGTGTTTTATTTTTGAAACGTGCAAACCACGACTGTAGAACTAAAAAACATGTGCTCGCTTTGAAAAAGTATTCCTTCCCGAACAATTATTATACGAGGAAGTAAGCCATCGACATTATGTCGAGTGGATTATAATTATTAAAACAAGAATTACATGGAAGAGCGTACTTTACCGTAGCTGACACAAGGGATCGAAAAGCTAAGTGACACAGCTGGAAGGTGCACTCTTCTTACCCTAGTTACAAAATTAGCCGCAAGTCTCTTTTGCGCTATACCGTCATAATGCGATCAGCGAATGAACCATCGACTTCTTAAAAAAGGAAAACTTACCCAATTTCGCGATGGTCGATTCTTTGACAGTCTCATGAATAGGCTAATCGATGGCTGTCTCTTTAAAATTGCATTTCATAAGATTGGCAAAATCGTAAGGATTCGATCGGTTATCTGAATCGTCGAACGAAAACCTCGGTCTGGCCATAATCATTCCAGAAATAAACCATCGTGAAAGTGCGCACATGAAATACGTTCTCGTGATAGCTATATATATATATAGTTTCTCTCGGTATGAGGCAGAAAAAGCAAAACGTCTCACTTGGCTCCCGCTGACAGCTAACGAAACGATTCTCGAGCCCAAAACCGCGGAAAGAGCTCGTGCACTTTCTCTCTCTCTCTTCCTCTCTTCCTCTCTCTCTTCCTCATCCCCATTACTCTCCTGCATGTAGATGCGTGAGTAAAAGGAAAACGTTAAAGTCAAGGCATTAAAATTGCACGCGAGCAGCTCGGGGCTCGCATTAGTTTTCTCTCCCTTCCCCGCGCGCGAATACGTGACACGCGAGGGTACATATAAAAGAGCGAGGGAAAGCAAGAGACTGAGAGAAATAGAGAGGAAGAGAGAGAAAAACTGACAGCTAAGCTCTTCGCCGAGGCTAGTTTTTCCACGCGGCGTCGACTTAAAAATAGCAAAAGACTCGGCATAAATTAAAGTGGAGGGCCCGAGAGCGGTGTGCTGCTGCTGCTGCGCCAAAACAGAATAAAAAGGGTACAATACCACCGGCACTATATAACAGGCAACTCAACAACGCTTCTCTCTCTCACTCTCTTGTACTTCATATTATACGTTCTCTGCTTTCCATTTTTGTGCATTCTCGCGCTTTTCCGCCGCGAAGTATCTCGCCTACATATATAAATGTATGTACATGTCCTCTCGCTTTGGGACGATGTTATATGCCCGCTTGCCAATGTGTGTTGGTGAGGATAGGTGTTAAAGGAAGAGGGGAAGATGTGTATACGTGTGTGGATGCAGCGCGCGAGGGAACTTTTTCGTCTTTAGTCCTGACTTGGCCGGATCTATAATGGAATATATTAACGCGCGCACACCTCGCGGCGGTTATTAGTATATGGGAAGCACGTTTTAGCGTGAGAGGAATATGCAGCGCAAAGTACCTAGAGGGGCTGAGAAAGATGTTGAGAAAAAGTGGAGATCGGCGGATGAGGCGGAGAGATGGGTAAATAATTTACGGTACAAATTAATTAAGCGGTTAAATACGATATAAATATAAGAATCACTTGTAATGTCACAGATCATCTGTTTATTAATTTGTTTGCAATATTTGCACGGCCTGAGTCGGTCGTACACAAAATGATTAGACAGTTTGTCAGTCGATTTGTGAATTAATTTTTTGACGAATCGAGTAAGATAAAATAGGAATTAGCGATGAAGAGAGAATAAAAGGCAATCCTAGTTAGATTGCACAGGAAAGAGTTTGGTCGGTCGGAGCACCACGCGTAATGCTAAAAAACATAAAAATTGCATGAATGTGAATACACAGCCATACGTGGTATATATTATGTACCGACAATATTTTGGTAGCTCGGAGTATATTCGCGGTAGCTTCAATATTTATTTTCTGGTGCTTATTACGCACCAAAGGAGAATGCCCACGGATAATATTAAAATCTAGAGAATAAAAAAAATATGAATTTAAACAAAATTGTTATCCTATGGTAGTGGGAACGTGAAAAAAACTTCAAACATTGAAAAATCGTTATTTTCGAAAATTTTTTCAATGTTAAACTACAATTTTTATGCTCCCGCTACCTTAGTATGTGAATTTTTTTTATTCTCTACACGGAGAAAAATAGTTCACTAAAAATTGCGAGAAACTTCATGAAAAATTACTATAATATTCAGCAATGGTGAGACAGAGTCGCTGTTTACTAATGTTTAGTAGACAGTATAGTAAAATTGAAGTATGCTAAGTTCTAGAAAATATTATTTTAATAATTAGTATACCAG
>UELV01112030.1:1944-18413 GCA_900490015.1 Megastigmus stigmatizans | reverse complement strand
ATTTTTAGTTACTACTCTAATCATTTTTCAGTGTCAGGACTTGCGGAAATTATTGAATGTATGCTAATAAGTTTTATAATTATTGTAAAGTTTCTCATAATTTGACTCTGTCTCGCCATTAGTGAAGATTATAGTAATTTTAAAGAGAGTATTTTTCTCCGTGTAGATAACTATACAGGCTAGGAATATTACATCTTCAATACAAATTTTAAAGGATTTTTAGGATTGCCCGTGGGGCATCCTCCTTTTATTCCGTGTAGTGTTACCAACCAAAATATAAAGTGAAACGTTATCACTACTCTAGCAAAAAAAAAACATCAATTTATCTACCATTGATTAAAATACTTTTAAATGCAATGTTCAGAAAAACATGCATACATGGTTATACCAGGACATCGCATTTCAAGAGGAGGCAACAATGGTAAAAAATGTATGAATGAAGGCCGAAGGTGGTTTTCAGCCATGCAGACTCTGCACTTGGGGAGATTTTCGTCCCATTTCCGTGTGCATTACCGGAACTGAGAGTTCTCTCGGCGCATCACACACTCCTATAGTGGCTCCTCTGGGAGTACATCTTGCAAGGAGAGTTTCAAAATATTTCCGAACACTCCTGTTCAAGAGAGAATTTGTTCAAATTCCGCGGTCATAAAATATATAACCTACGCGACTTTGCACATAAATATCCCAATTAAATCCTGTAAGGAGTAATGAGTTAGTCCATAAGATCAAATAGATCGGAATTTATGAATCGCACCTGAAAAGTCTGTAAAACTTGGATGAAATACCAAAATCACTATCGTGTATTCTTCGATTATAGGAAGAAAAAACTATGTTGGTCCCTACTCTAAACGATTAGAAGTGGAACATTGATGATACTTAGAGAGTTATATAAAAAATGTTAGAACTATACCGAACCTGTATGAATTTTTGAGATTCGCCCCTTATCAATTATATTTTTGAACTCCTTACTATTAGATTGTTAATTCTGTCCAATTGTACTACTATTTTGAAACGTCGTAGTAATCACTTTTATATCGATACCAATGTATATGTCGTTGGTAATCCTAAATATTACTGTGTTTGTGAAGGGGTTCTCCCCTAAGATCACTCGGTACTTGGTCAAGAATCCTGTTGGTTCAAAAGTATTAAGATATTTGCGTGTAAGCAAGAGCAGAAGGAGGGGATTGTAAACAGAAAACATTAGACAAATAATTGATGGATTGGTGTTATTCCTTATGGTATTTTCTTAAAATATAATAGATAATGCGGTGATAAGATGATTGACACGTGTGTATAAAGCTTCACACGTGTAAAGTACACGAAAATAAATCATGCGTTCTTTTATTGATGGAAGAAAATAGCATCGATCAATATCCGTTATAAATATTTTAACATGCACTTAGAGATTGACTTACAAGAGCAATGCGAATTAATATTTAAGCAGTCCCTTTTATTGTAAAGTGTATTTATAGAAAATGAACGTTCTTGAAACATTGATTTATGCACAACTATTTAGTAATATATTGCATTATAACTTCACATAATTTATTCTATGATTAGTCCCTTTAGTTTATAGTTAAAATTGAATATCTATAATATAGAATATACATAATTTTAGTTTGCAATCATTTATAATTATATTATGTTTCATTTACAAGTTGAAAAAATTATATAAATAAATATCTGATATATACATGTAGAAAACTATGCGCAATATTAAAGTAAGATTGTTGTTAATAAAAAAGATAAATGTAAATATACTATCAGCATAATTGCAATAAAAATAAACCTTGCCAAATGATCAGTTGTGTTCTTAATGTATGAAGTTAGTTCAGCATTTTAGAATCTCGCCTGTGATCTTCCCAACTTTTTTAGTCAATTTCCTTTTAATTATGTACTTTCAAACTTCAAACAACGGAAAAACTTTTTACATATTCCCATATTACCGCAGATATTGTCCAGTTTTAGGGACATTTTCATTTTATAATGAATTAAAGTTCTTATTCTAACATAAAACTATTTTTCTTAGTGTTTAAAGGGGTAAAAATACAAACAAAAAATACCTAATAATGTTCCGAACACAAAGTTAAAATTTAAAAATGTTAAATATTCTAAACATTTTCACATTTGTAATTTTGAAGAACTATTTAGATCACGTATTTTATGTCATTAAAAAGTAAAAATTTTATTTTAAAAAATGTCAGTAAAATACATATTACTAAAATTCTTATAACTGCACCTTGAAGAATAGCACATTAGATAAAACTAATAAAACAAACTCATATTTTTTATCATTCGACTTGGTCCATAATTGATTATCATAAACGGACATACATTTAGCAAAGAAACGATTTTCGAATATCAATCCCAAATAAACGAGAAATCCGTATAATGACGCGCGTTGGAACGCTTGACAAAAGAGGGCAAGGAAGAAAATTCAGGTGAATTCGAAAAAGCCAATCTCGGCTATATGGGCAAAACGAAAATCGATCAAGCGCGTGCCCTATCGGGTATTGCTGCTCTCTCTCTCTCTCTCTCTCTCTCTCTCGTGCATGCACACCTATACATATACACATACACACACACATCTTGCATCTACGTCCTCGAATCCTTGGTTAATTTTTCCCACGCTCTTCTCCGGCGAAGTCTTACGACGACCCGCCGCTGCTGTTATTCCGATTGACTCTTTCTGTCTCTCTCTCTCCCAGTCGACGCTCACGTGCAAATCGAATACTCGTCTTCCTCCTCCTTCACGCGCACGAGGTTCCCTCTTTTGTTTATGTATGGATTTTATGTAGAGCGCGTAGTAGAGAGAGACTTTTCTATTATCCTTGAGCTCTTACTTAATCACTGCGATAAAGGTTTTTCAAGAACCTGAATAGAGGGGAAGGGGGGGGGGTATTGATACGTTTGCCTGCTGCACTCGTCGATTTCTTGATTACTTTTGCTTGTTCGGACACTCTTTTCGCTATTGGGCTTTGTCGTTCGCGTTGTTGAAGATGGCAAAGGATTCTGCAATATTTAAGAATTTAGCACAGACGGAAAAGTTGCCTTTAATCTTGAAACTTGATTATGTTATGCGGTTCTTACAGCGAGCGGTGAGCGATCGATTTTATTGATGTAATTCGAGAGGACGTGTATTTGTGGCAGCGATTTAAGTGGGTTAGTTCGAAGGTATACTTTAAATAGTCGAAGTGAATTTGTGTTGGAATTTAATGTCCTCTGTGTAGCGATTACATTAAAGCTATCAAATGGTCAATATAAGATAAACTCAAGGAAGATATTCATTATTCATTTAATTAATGGTACACTAGTTTAAGGTTACATGACTTTAAAAAAGAAAACTGAAATTATAGAAATCGATAATAGTAAGTATAATTTTCAATATTATACGAAATTCAATAATGAAAATTATATTCCCAGAATTAAGCAAAACATTGATGTACATTTTGTGTATAGAATAAAAATATTTGAAATTACATGCATTACAATTTGAAATATAAATGCATGCACTTTAACAAAACATTTCAAACGCTACTCAACAGCAATTAGCAAAAATATTACATTGGTAATATATAGGTAATGGCGGTAATATTAAATAATCGACTTATCCAGCATATACGAGAGAGAGAGAGAGAGAGAGAGAGAGAGAGAGAGAGAGAGAGAAAGACGGAATTCGCAGAGCCAAGTAACGAGGTCTCATTTAAACGCTTGTATCATGCTAATTTGTCGCGATAAAAAAGAGGTCAGTATGGCGAGCTTTGAAGTAGTCGAATAATGCTGTGGCAAGCCTCTCGCTCACAGGAAGATTCCGTTTTTACTAGTCGACGGACGTTCCACAATGGTACTCTTTTGCCAATTAGCCGGTCAAAACTAAAGTTTTTATTCTGTTTTCACGAAGCTCGACATTCCTATGTTTCTTGGTAGCTGAATTCAAATACATAGGGAAGAGTTAATTACTGTGAGAAGTAGTTTGCGATACAATAGAATTATACCATTTAAAAGAAATGGCTTTTTTATTATAAAGTAAAACTTTAAAGATACAAGTAAGTACAATTTCAAGTTGGAGAGGTGGAGAGTTCCTGAGTAATGAAATATAATGTTATAATTCCAGTCATTTGGTATTCGCCAATTGTTCAACACGATGAATCGATTGTGTTCCCAGTATTGTTTTTGATAATCGTTATTTTAATTTTTCAAAAGTTAATTTATTCATGTATTATTTTCATTGCTTTTATTAAAAAAAAAAGAATTTACAATTAAGTCTCGAAAGCGTTGTTATTATTGAAATATAATTTCATGTTCATTATAGTTTTAAGGACGATATGAAGCCTGCTAGAAATATTCACCTGGAACTGTAGGTAAATACCAGGTGGATATCCAGGTGCGAGATTTTCAACTAATTAGGAGAAATTTAAGTTGACATAGGTTTGTTGATCTCATTTGACGTCACCATGCGGATGAAAAAACGTATTAAGATAAATAAAGTACAAAGCTTAATTAACACCCAAACTTGTTAATTAGGCTTTCATATTAAAATATGTAACTTTTTTTTAATTTAATTAAAATTTAAAAAATTCGAATACTAAAGCTTAAATCCCCGACACTAAATGAGGGAACCAAATCTATGTGAAAATATTTTGATGTAATGAGAGAACGTAGAAAAATTTATTAAAAAACCCTCTTTGTAATACTCCAAATTCTAGTTAATAGTTGATATTTTTAAAGTAAGAAGTAAAATAAACTAACATAAATGAAATAAGTTATAATTTATACATTAAGGAGATTCATCAGGTACGTAGAAAGTCAAAACAAAGTTGCAATAGCTGACTTTCTATTTACTAACCTATTTAACATTTATTAATTTCAAACAACGTGCGCTATGTCAAAAAAAGCGTTGCCGCTATCTTAAATAATGGAGGTTAATCTGATCAAGCTTAGCTATTTTACACAAAAACATATAAATTATAAGTTTTATAGTTAAGCTAGCAAGTTGTACAAAGTCTCAAAATCTTCGCTAAATATTCTTTTACGACGTGTAAAAGTTTTTCTGTAAATCCTTCGTTAATAACTAAACAGTAATAAAAGTCTAGAATAATGCGACTCTACATAAGACTGAATGTTAAATTGCAAAAATTTATTTTCATTAGTAAGGGTACTAAATAACTTAAAAATTTAACACGATGTTTAATATACAATAATAAACTTGTATTTATAATTTCATCAAAATCCGTTTGTTAATTCTAAACCTGATGAACCTCCTTAAACATCAAAGAAAATGTTAAATAATTTAAAATTTAAAAAAAACGTCGTAACTCTATTTGCTATATCTACCCTATTACCTAAAATATGAGTAATTTTTAATATATTTTTATTTATAAAATAAGAATATCGTATTTTTTAACTATAAAGAAAGAGTTTTTTTTATTCTTACCCGTTGATTGGAAAAAAGTACCAGCATTGTGCGTTCACCTCCGGTTCGTGGAACAAGTAAGAGAGAAGAGGAGAGGACTCAGAAAAGAAATTCTACTTGACAGGGACTTGTTGCTATATTTTTCATTTTAGTTTTTTGATTATTATGTGTTCTACAGGGCATTATTTCTCTTGGTATGGGGTATATTTTCTTGCAAAGCTCACATTGACAATGATTTAAATAAAAAAGATTCGTAGAAATCTTTACAACTTTTTGAAAAGGTTTATTGAAGATTTAAAAATTGTGAGAGTGTAGAGAAGGTGAGGCCTGAAAAGGCAATTTTCTATCTTCGATGTAGCCTTTTTTAAATGATGCATCAATTGATCTCAAGATAATGCTGCATGGACATTTTTACAGGTCAAGTATTCTAATTTTCATGAGAAAGGTAAGTGCTAAAAATTTAGGCCATTCGCGTGACATGTATTGAAGACATGACCTGCGGGAACGCTTATGAAAATCATAAATTCAGAAATAATGAACTGCTTTAGTTAGTGCTAACTTTCAAATATATAGAATACATGTTAGATGCTTTTCATAACATTGTCTCATTTTATATTATGGTAGATGTAATGACTTATATAAGCATGAGGTAATTAACTCTTGTGTTTGATAGATTTATAGATACTAATAAAGTATATTATATTATTTGTGAAATTCTTTAAATACTCTAACGCATGTGATTAAGACATGCATGCATAGAAGATACAAGTATTTGTGTGCAATTGTCCAATCGTTTGTTATGTAATTTTGGAAATTTGAAACTCGGTACATAATCAGTGTAATATTTCTACTACCTAAATTTCCGCCTATTTTCACATACGTGATATGTTATATTAAATTTTCGTTATGTTTAAATTACTCGTGTATGTATTGAAGTTCATATTTGCGACATGGCGCATGGCAATTAAACGGAAAATTAAATATAATTAATTTTTCCCTAACTTTTGTTAAGCATGGAAACTCATACGCTAAAATTGAGTTTTCATTATAATGTACATTCTCAACTAGTACGAATTACTTAAACTATTTCGAATTTATTCCCAAACTTTATTTATATATGTATGCAAAATTTAAATATTAAGTCTTAGGCTTATTAATGATTTACGTTCTTGATAATTTCAATTATCAAAACCAAGAATTAATTTAATTCTTATCAAATGTATAATGTCACCTCTAAATTCAGTGCGTAAATATTCATTACAATCGTTGTAATCGCTAAAAGAATATATTACGAAGGTCAGTTACGTAAAAAAATACCCATTTAACTAGAACTCATTTTGAAAATTATTTTACCAAATTAGTTTGAAAATCCCTGAAAGTAGAAATCAAATTCTACTCAATACTTCGAAACCTGCCGCGTTAATCAAGTAACATCGTAATCAGAGCATAGCAATCGTCAATCCCTCGTGATTAAAAGTCCGCAGCCTCGACGCGAATGACTTCCTAGTTCATTTACATGAGCGTGCGAAAGTCAAGGCAAAGGCCAAACCAAATAAGCATTGTGAGAGCTCACGTTAATGCGGAATCGCGCGCTCAATTTCATTCGTCATTAGAGTATCCTCGCCCCTCATCCTCTATTCCAAGCTCCATATACTTTATGCACTCGCGCGTCCTATTAATGAAATTGCAATGGATACTAGGCGCTTTTAATCACAAGCTACCGGAGACTGAAGGTAGTGGGGATGGAAAAAAAAGACGCGTGTCGTCGCGCATGTTCATGCATAAAGATCATAACGCGTGTAATTGGATGCAACTGGAACGAAAGGGGGTTGGTGTGTATACTGCCGGTGTTGCTGCTGCTTCTGCTGTCGGTGGATGAAAGCTAAGAACAAAGAAGGGCTTGCTGGCTCCTATGTATTATGCCGTGTATCTGTAATAAATATTACCCGCGGAAAGCTTTGACGAGAAAAGTGTTTAGCATACGAAATCGATAAATTAATCGGGAACGCCCGTTGGCCATATTAATTAATCGATTTTCGCCACATTCTTATCATTTTATTACGTACGTTTTTATTGAGAGCTAGAGAGAGATAAATGAGTAATCGGAATTCGATGGGTTGATGAACATTATAAATAGTTCGGTCCAAACAAATTTTGAATCGGTAATGAAATTGACCAGTTTAGTTCTATGAGGTACTTCCTATTGGGAATTGTAGTATAAATTGAAGTGGTTATATTAAAAGACCATTGCAAGATAGTCAATAACGCAATAAAAAGACGATAATATTCCAGGTAATATCTTCGTCTAAAATTTAAAACCTCACCGAGGTGTAACTTATTCTAGTTTTCTCTGGTGCATTTACATATATGAAAATCAATGGGACAGCTTACAAAAAATGCATTGAAATGAGCGTTTCTAGTACTTTTTTAGCATCATGAAAATCACTATATTTTTTACAACATTCAAACTTTTGAAACGTAGAAATTAAACATTGTGACTTTGGTCGAATTATTAATTTTCAACTCCATATGCGATATTGATAAGAGGTGGTAACATAAAGTGGTAAAGTAGTTTTACTACTAACAGGAAGTGATGAAACTGAAAACACAGCGAATTAGCGATAATAGGATCTCATCAAAAATATCATGGATTTCTTTAATACAGATACAGTCAAGCAGATCGCTTTTTATCAGCAGAGAAAGAACCAGTTTCTTCCGCTATCGACAATCATATACAGATTCAATAATTCAACTACATCCTTTTTTGGACAAGAGCATTTTATACTCTATTCATTTTTAAAATCCATGTATCTTCTACAAAAATATTAAACTCATTTCTTTTGATAGATGTGCAATAATTTTAATTATCACAGTACATTACGTTTCAGAGACTGAGAAGCAATAGAGCAGAAAGTATAAAGAAAATAAACCTAGTTTGCGATAAAAACTTGTTTCCATGCGGGTATATATTTATCGGGGGAACGAAAAAAAGAGGGATGGCAAGAAAAAAATGACCCTGGACTGCGTAATTTACATGCGTGCATACAGGACTGTTGTTCCATTAACGGCGCAGTCCGCACTACTGCGGAAATGTTTTCCTTTCTTTTTTTTTTATTGAAAATTCAAATTGCGTTGTATCTCGCGATTCGTTGGATTGTTTCGCCTTTGCTTTCCAGCTCTTTTAACTACTCTTTCTCCCATTTCTGTTGTGCTTCTCTGTTTGTTCTTATCGCTTTGAAAATGGACTTTGTCAACATTCTAGGAGGTAAGTGAAAAATACACTCGACAGTGATTTACATAGATTAAATGAATTCGTATAGTTAGGTGTATCATTCTTTATTTGGTTTAATAACGTATTGTTGTCGCGATTAAAACGTTGCTACTAAAATTCATAAGAATAGTAAGAATATTTTGAAGTCTAAAACAATTAATCACATTATTTGATTCAAGACTGGATAAAAGACCTAAAAAATACTGCATTATAATACAGTGATATGTATAATAGAAATAATGTAAAATATAAAAAAATAACGCAGCATGTTTAGAGCAAAAGAATGGAACTCATTATAAATTCAGAAAGAACAGAGTATGAAAAGTTTGTGGAGATAAGTTGCTGTAAAAATATGGAAAAGATTATGTGCTTATACAGGATATTGTAATGCGCAATTTCGGAAACTTTTGCTATCTTAGTGTTTACGGTAAACAAAAGGATGTAAATTATTTGCTGCAACTTTTACAGGTAAATTTCGTGTCATTTTAAAATTATGGATGAAAATGCGACGCCATCTGAATTTGAGCGTGTACTTTAAGGAAGCTTGAACGACTATAACCAACAATTAAATATTGTCAAGGTGTATTATATTTCAGAGATCTAATAATTAAATAAGGAAATATATCTAAATTTGCTTTTCAATTATATGATCAAGTGTATAAAAGAAGATTGGTATCTCTGACGACTGAAGAAGATCCACAAAGTAATGAGAATACCACTTACTGTAGCATGAAGTAGAATCATCACGATAATTAACTCTAATCGGGCTTACGAAGATCACCAGTACGTTCAACGTAAGATATTTTTTGTAGGGCTAATGTTTTATGCGTAAAACGGTTTTTAATTATAAGATTTTTTTCTGCCTTTTAATCTTAGTCCATCCTTTCAGGCTATATATATATAGCTATGAAGTTGAAATAAGACATCATCGTTATTAGCTGGCCGAAACTGGAAAAAGCCATTTTTAAATTCTATGCATTAGTTTATGGTAATCTTTTAGTAACTATCTAAATATTCAAATCTGATTGGATGAAATGGAGTATGGATCAATAAGCATATGAAGAGTGGCAATGGTTACTAAAGGAAGTTCATTTACGAAATGAATTGCCATTAGAATAGACTTCCGTTAAGCCAGAGGTTAAAGTTTATTATACGTACATTCGTACAAAAATGTAGCCTTGCGCACTCGTATGAAAAAAGTATCTTCTTTCTAATATCTATTATTCTCAAACATTAGAACACGTATGTATTTTAATTAGCATGGATAAACAAGAATATTCATTGTAATTTGAACATAAATAGCACTGTTTTATGCCGCCTTTTTTGGTATAGAAATTTTTTTTAATAAAATGTGAAAGTATAAAAAGTTGTATGAAAAAGAGAAACCATATTATTTTTTCATATTCATATTTCTTTTTAAATTTAAATAGTGATAAAAATGAAAATTCGAATGATTTAATAGCATCTTCGAATCCTCATATATTTACAAAAAAATGGTATAACTCATTTGTTGATGGTGTTTACTTATTTGCAATTTCTCAATTTAGATTACTTTTATTGTAAGCTCTAGTTATTTATCTATACACACGAAGGAATCGAAATTTCTACTCACTCAAATTCATGCTGATGTTATTGTTGGAAAACGCTATTTGCTACCTGATGTTATTGTTGGAAAACGCTATTTGCTACCTGGTATCAAAGGCGAACAAGGTCGAAAAAAGGCATCGGCAGATTCAAAATAACCTGTGCATAAAACTAAACGTCCTTCCGACCTTCTACTTTTTATTATATCCTTGAACTCCACAACAAATTCGCTACATTGCCACTATCTTCGTAGAGTATTATAAAAATGGTGGCAGTAAAACGCCAACAAACACGTATCGTAATTAAAAGTTTCTATAGAATTTCATAAATTAAGTAAAAATATGAAACAATAGTTTTCTGTGTGGTGTTATTTCGCACTACTTATAAATACTTCTAAGCCTATTGGGAAAGGTTAGCTATAAACGAATTAGTGAGAAAAATGAAAACGGGGATGATGTAAGTAACGATTGGGTAAGCAGACGTCGCATCAAGATGTAATGGCTCAGATCCTGCAACTCTTGAATTTGTGTGTCGTATAACAAGTGCCACATTATCCGTTACGAGGACACGAAAAATGCTCTTGTGATATGGCGTCCCGTTTGCGCAGTGGTGATTCTATTTTTTTTATTAGGCTGGGGGCCTCGACGTACTAATGAAATTTCTCGGAAATTTTTCCCGATGTGCCAGTGAGGCGTGTATGTATAAATTACGGCGCATCGACGTTGTATCGAGGGGATTCAACATTTTGTAATTGAAAAATTTTATGACCTCTGCTGCGGCAAATTGAGTTTTAATTATTAGCGCCCGCTGAAATAGGTGGTTATTGCTATAGATGGTTTATAACTGCGCTGGCCGTACTTTTATTGCTGAACTTCTTTCTTAAGCAGTAGGTAATAAATACAGTTGAAGGTAACACAACAGATCATAAGAATTAATGAAGTTGTTATGACACCAATAGATTTTTGATAAAATTTTGTTAACATGAAAAATGTTATTTATTTTGAAATAATGATGGTATTTCCAGATTGGAAAAAAAATTATAAATATCTGTAAGTCTGTATGTATATACATGATCGAAGGAAGTTATTTCTAAACTTAACAGCACAGTATATAAACTTTGAAATTTGTTTCTGTACTTAGTACTTCTGTACTTCTCTTACTACTCTTGTAAACTTCCAATAAGTAAGCCTTTAAATAGTAAATATAGTCTCAACCTGTTTGTGTACAAAATGTTGGATTATATACACTACATGCGCCACATTTGAATTTTTGTTATATTACAGTAATCAAGTGATAATTTTGTTAATACACTAAAATTTAAATTGACTAATATGTTTAAAATTCATAAAAATATTTTCTGTTATAATACAACGATTTTTACAAATTAATTAATCTTAATAAAGTGGTTCAATTTTCAAGCTGAAGCAAATTCAAAAACTAGTTTTAATAATTAAATGCTTAAAATGGCATATATAATAAAGTGCTTATTTAACGGGGTGTGTAAACAATATTCGGACTTAAAATAACACAGTGTAGAGTAATATCTCCATTCTGCATTGAAAGAGTCTTATCTTTTCTCTCATATTTTTCACAGCGCCAAGATAAAGAGCTTTTGATAATGATTGCACTTACTGAAATTAAGTTCTTCGTATACGAGGATTCCCCCCACGATCTCACAAATGCAAAAACAATCACGACTACAGTTAACGCAGTAATCTCTAATGTACGCGTACACTCACTTATGAAATAATTAAATTACGAAACAAGATGATCCATAATTCTTTCTCATCCTCACGGATCTCTCGTTAGTAATCTTTTAACAGTTCCTTCATGATATGAAATGAAAATCTATGTTATCACACTTTTATTTTTGTACATACATTATTTGCTTCATAGTAAGTTAGTAAAAAAAATTTAAACTATTTAATGATTTTCAATATAATAAGCTTATATTACAAACGTTTCAATTTCTAAAATAAGAATCTAATATACAAACAGATAATCTTAAGGATCTTTCATAAAAAGAATGAATTAATAAAACTCTGTCGTATTTATTTTGGTCTAATTAAAAAGATAAATTTTATGACAGAAAAAAAGTAAAGAAAAACAATATTTAAGATCTGGAATTCGTTAGAGAATAAAAATGAGTCCACTAATCTAAAAAAGCTTTTTCAAACCTACTTCTGGTTAAATTAAACGAAAGAAATAAAACATATGTTAGATTAAGATCAGCTCACATGTATGTTATAAATATAAAAGCACATACTCACGTGGAAATGTTCAAAAAAAGCATATTTTATAATTTACAAATATATTTCTGCATTAGTTCTAAAACAAAGTTTTTATTTTCGTTCCTTGCATAGTTTCGTCCACCCAAAGCAAAATATCTTCATCTAAAATATCTAAGAAAGTACGTGAATTTCATTCAAGAAAAGAGAGAGAGAAAAAGAGAGAGGATGTAGAAGCCCGGGGGGGGGGGGGTTATAAGGTCATAATGGTGAAAGGGGTGAACATAAAGATGAGTGCAAGGTCGTTGACGCGGCCCCGTGCACTTGCCTCACGTGGAGCGTATCCCACCCGTACCCAGCCGTATATATGTATGTATATATATATATCCTCGCGTACTTTATACAAGACCGAGATAATTGAGCAAATTAAGGGTCCCGTCTTAACTTCTAAGCGATCGAGGCCCCGGCACCTCTAGCGCTTGACTCCCTTGACCTCCGCAGCGAATATTGCAGCTCCGCGCGGGCTTCTAAACGAATTTTCTCCACGATACGACGTTTCATTCGTAAACAACGAGCGCGCGCTCGCACTCGTATATACTAGTTAATATCAGTTCCGCTCTCGAGACGAGTATCTATACCTATATATATATTGACGAATGGACGAAAGACGCGCGTTGATAAAGCGCAACGAAAACGAGAGAAATAATTGATTCGTTAGCGAAACCCAATGGCTCTTTTCGCGGAATGTTCAAATTAGCGTGTAATTACTTGCTTTGCGGATATAATCTGAGTTTCTGGCTCGATGCGTTCGGTGAAATATGTTGTCAAAACAGCTGTGTTCCGGTTTGTTTGATGAGTTTTGGCAGAAATCCGTTTCAAACGTTGTTAGAGTCACTTAATTAATTAAGCGCAATCTTTTGTTTAATTAAGCGAAGAACGGAAATGTTAAGTGTGTATTTTTTGATATAGGATCAGTTTTTTATAACGTTAAAAAGTGAGCAAATGAACTTTGCAGACGTTTATCCGTGGTGTAAATACGCGATGTAAGCGTATGTGCTCGTCTGACATTGCCCGACCTTTTCTACTTATTATACTTTACCCTTCTCGTTCACTGAATCTTTACTTTTCTGTGTGAGAGAGAATTTACAATGTTCTTTCGACTTTTACATCTTGGCCACGGTGTATTTCACTTGGTAACAAGATAATAATGCTTATCCAATGAAATAATACAAGGCCGATCATCCGATTTTATTGTTCATAAAGAATCGCGTGGCTAACCACGTAAATAATTGTTTAAGTTCAGCGATCTCCATTAAATTTCGAGTACTCGTCTACTCTATTACACTATTAATTTCCGTTTGCATAACATTCACGTGAAAAGTGAAGAAAAATGGAAGATGCATGCTTCGTGTACAGGGCGAAACTTCACCTTTTCCTTATTTACCGATGCATTTCTCAAGCTTCGCCAAAACGATTAACTCGAAATCCCATGGCCTGACTAATCAAGAGACTGTTCTCCGCTCAATCACTCGCTAATAATCCGCTCGACTGGTTCGATAAATTAACGAGCGGCGAACAACCCGCAGAGAGAAGAAGAAAAATAAGTATTATCGTCGATCCGAGTCTTATCCGCCGTTGCACGCTTAGCGAGTTTCAGGCTTGCAACGAGGTCCAAAAGGAGCTCGTGTAATGTGATTTCCTGATCCCTGAAGGTATACGATAAACAGCCAGCTTTCGCGGTCCTAAGAATCGGGAAACGATGTGTACACACACGCGCGTTTGAAAGGATGGAGGCTTTCTTCGCTTCCTACTTTATGGCTTCTCTACTTTTTGGACTGGTATAAGGAGTCGGGAAAATTATATGCTGTTTGTCGAAAATACGAGCTACGGCGCCGCTCTTTTAAGCGCTCGCTACATCTTTTTTTCTGCTTTGTGCCGGAGCACAAGCTTTTTCACGTCGAATGCCAGTATATCCCACACAATAGGAGACAGAGACAGAGACAGAGAGAGATAGCTTGCTTTAACGAGTTCTAAAAATTTTATCAAGTCCAAGCGCTAACTGTTACTACCCTGAGCTCGACCTAGGCTAAAAAATTTTTGTAATTGCCTGGAACAGTTACTTTTGTATATGCTCGAATCGCGTGACCGTAGGCTTAATAACATGCATTTTTCCTAAATTTGTGTCGAAATGCATTTTCCAGTAAACAATAATTTTTGTTATACATGTGAAATAAGATTCCATGATAATAATAATTTTAAACATGCAAATAAATTGATATTTCATGTTTAAATGCAGAATCAGCAAGACGAATGACAAATACTATAGTCTGTTACCGACTTCTTAACTATCTTGGAAAACGGCCATTAAAATGCGAAAAATATAACTTTCCAAAAGCTTCAACGATAGAGTGAAAGAAAGAGCGAGGAGGGAGATAGAGGATACAATACACAGAGAGCAAGAAGAAGACAGAGATAAAGACAGAGGCAGAGAGAGAGAGAGAGAGAGAGAGAGAGAGAGAGAGAGAGAGAGAGAGAGAGAGAGAGAGAGAGAGAGAGAGAGAGAGAGCAAGAGGAGGAGTAGAAAGGAGAAGGAGGAGCGGGGGTCGAGAGAGAAGCAGACGGCGCATAGAGTGTGGTATAATGTCTAGTCGAAAGTTCGCCAGATCTGGGATTGCAGGCCGCATCCCAGTTTCAAGCTTAGATAGTCCGCGAGAAGGAAAAAGAGAGCAAGAGGAACAGAGAGAGAGAGAGAGAGAGAGCGACGACGAGACCCTTAAACACCGCCAAAATCAATAAATCTTCCGCGTTCGGCATAAGATCTCGAGCGATATCGTACGTTCTTATCCTAGACGCCTATAAATATATATATATTTCTTTTTTTTTTGTAGTGGTGTGGGGTAAACGCACTAGTGCTTGATACCGTTCCAACTACCGATGTGTTTTTTCTTCTTTGCTGTATGACTTTTTACTGCGTATCAGTAATAAGTGAATGTCGAGAAAAATTTTCATAATCAAATCAATGGTTATTTTGATGCAATGCGATATTCAGTAAATGCATTTTACATTTTCTTTACTGGCACAATGCTAGCCAAATTTCCTTCATTATCTATAACCATGAATCTATTTGTATATTTTTAATCATTTAAACTACATTGCCAATAATTATTTATATATAAATGTATATAAATACACTATTTATATTTAATAGCGTGATGTTTTACGTATTGGCAAAAACTAAAGTTGGGTTAAATTTTAAAGGTTATGTTTCAGCGCAACCGTTATGAGAGCATTTTTTACGAATAAAATATCCACGACTATGTACTAAAACAACGCACCAATACACATTCGCGTAAAAATGCATCAACTTAACGCGAGATCGAAACCGTGGTGAAGAAATAACTATGTAGCTAAACGTTGCCATAGAACGTCGATAAAATTGATGTAAAAGTATAACATGTTTAGTTTCCTGCGATAAAATGGCTATATGTAAAACGAACAAATTAAAAATTCCACTCGCTCACTTTGCATAAAGCAATGATATGGCTGTTTGACAACTAATGATTAAAATTTATAGTTCAAATAATTGGTATTTATATTTCCAGATAATAAATTACACGAAATTTTTTACTATATATTAAATACTATACATACAATAATGCTCTATAATACTATATATTATAAATGAATTTCAGTCAAAGAGATAAGCCCACTTGCTTTAGTTTAGAAAACATCGCTCATTTTTTATGCGGACCACAAGTTTTATACAATAAATGTTGATTTACGACGTTGAATGTACTTTCTTTTAGAACTCGTATTTTGACGTATTTTGAGTTGTTCTTTCGAATGGTGATACCGATTTTTTGTTAAAATACTCTTACAAAAAATATGGCTTGTTTTTCACGAAAAAAAGTTAAAAAATTTGGAAATTTTCTACTTTATGAATTTTTTTCATAAGGAAACTGCAATGACAATA
>UELV01112028.1:0-22849 GCA_900490015.1 Megastigmus stigmatizans | reverse complement strand
GATTTTCATAATACCACTCTTAGGTACACTTATCTGATTTTCTGCATCCAAACTGTGATCACTCAAAAAATGTTTTTTCATTTAAGCTATAGTAAACAATAACTAAGGTTATTTCTCACACATTCTAATCGCGGCGGTTATAAAGCTAAAGGAGAATTTACATTTCTGTTTAGAGGGTTTGGACAATTTTACTTTTACGTGACTAATTGACCATAAAGAAACGAAATCCTCAAGATGCGCGTGCTTAAACTTTTCCCGTTGTATTTGGCTGTCTGAAGTTAGCTGGCACCGGGATAAAAATTTTTTGCATAACACCACTGATTGCTAACTGCACTTGATTTGAGATGAAACTATGAAAGGTGTGTAAAGAGGTATGTTTAAAAGCATCTGCAGGTACTTAACCAGCAGCAAAACGCAATATTCAATTTTTTCCCGTTGACTTTTCCAATAATTTAAATTTTTCTCATTATTCTCCTCATTTTCGATTTTACTATAGTTTTTATATCCTATTACATCCATTATGCGGTGTGCTATATGGACAGAAAGATTCCTACCTTACCGGTTTTTACATTTAATGAAATATATAAAGGTAGATATTAATTTTTGGATAAAACTCTGTCACCATTTCGTGATTTAAGTTTCATGAAAGTCAAAAATTTCGGAGGCAAAAATATCTGTGAATTACGAACTCAATTTCCGAGAACAAAAATCTCTTAATTGTAAATGGAATTTCATGAAACTGGAACTATGTAATGTTTACATAGTTCATTACCGAGGTGCTGACAAAGAGTTTTTTCCAAAAATTAGTTTCTCTTTATTCATTTTGTTAAAGTAGCTCTAGGGTTAATCTGACTTTCTAAGACATAAAAAATAATTACGTAGAAATATTCAGAAGGATTTACTGAATATATTTTATAAATTTTGAGGCGAGTTATCGTGTAAAAATTAAAAAAATTGTAAATTAAATTTGAGGTATTTAACATTAGCCCTTATGGAACAGGCACTCTGAGAGACAGAAGTGAAAGATTTTTTTATAGATAGCGGTGTAGCCATTATTGAAAAACTAGTTTTTAATAGATTGATATCTCAGCTTTTCAAACATATAAAAGTTATTATAGGTTATCGTGTAAAATTAAAAGATATTTATTAACAAAACAAGCAAAATCTTGTTTTGACGGTTAGTTTAGGAATTAATAGAAATTTGGCAACATCGCATCATTCACCATACAATTGGATACTCGTTGTCCAGTATTGCCACATTTTCTTGTCAGGATGAAACCGAAGTCAAATAAACAGAGAATTGTTTTCAATAATGTTTTATTTTAATAAAATAATAAAGAATTGGGTATTAAACCTAAATGAAAAATGAAGAAAAAATGTTTGAAACACTTTTAACACGCTTATAAAGTATTTAAAACAATTTTTCGTTTCATCTCTCAGTAGACTAGAGAGTACCCATAGAGCTACCTTAAATGCCATAACCGATAAGGTAGGAATCTTCCCATTTTCAAATTTTTAATTCATTTTTTTTATTTTTTATTTTTTAATGGTTAGAATAAGTATTAGAACAAATGATTAAATTTGAGGAAGCATATTGCTAATGAATTGGCAGCGGTTTTTCTACTTGATATAATTTCAAAGCTTTTTTAATACATATAAGTGCAAAGCCCTGCAGATACATTAAAATTTCTTAATGATTATTTTAAAATATAAGTGAATTTGGAGAGAAATTATAAAAGAAAAAGTGAGGCACTTTATCCAAGTTTTATTTCCATTTATTTCCAAACCTCACAATTACCATATCGCTCTCCAGAACTTATTCAAATTATAACATCTACGTCGAAACCATACTTATAAAATCACCGCATCTCTATAAGAGCTGAAAAAGGCATTTAAATTTTAAAACGACGTTTCGAAATCCATAAAGCGATACATGTTATTATTTCGAAAATGTCCAAAACACGAGACCCACTTTCCACTATCGAACTCATATTCGCATATATTCAACAAAGCGTAACAAAGATCTCGCGAAATCGCCGTATAAATTAGTCAGCCGGAGTTGATGGGGTCGCATCGCCATGCTGGTCCACCGCTAGCGCACGCGGCGTTTTCGGCGTTTAAATTCAGAGTACAGCGAATGTGTGTCAAGGTGAAGGATTTGTATGGTGGGGCCGACCGGCTGAAACGGCCTTCGAAATCAAGAGCCTGATACGAATAATTCGCATGGTCTCGTGGCTGGCTTTAATGTTTTTTTTTTCAGCAAAATAGACCGATTGCTATAGGGTAAAAAGCAAGGATCATTGTTATCCTGATGAATCATAAGCTAGACTCATGAGTAGGAGATTGAAAGTTTCGTTTTTTTAGATTTTTAACGAAATAATCGTTTGCTTATTTTATATATTAGTATTACGTATTTCTATGGAGCATTAATAATTATTACCGTGAAGTTTGTATAGGCTGCACTACAAATTGTAAAGATTAAAAATTTGATCAAAACTTTAAATTGTAGTACCTTACCTATACACATTCGAATTTAAGAACTCGTAAAGCAATTTAGCTTTAAATTTTTGCTTCAAATTTTAATCTTTTGATTTATAGTGTTTCTTTCTTTCTATTAAACTTATCGTTTTTGTTTAAAATAGTATTTGTATCATTATTTATCTGATATGAGTTATTCGAAATAAATAACAAAACAGATTGTTAAATGATCATTTAGAAAAAGTGTAGTAAAATTGATAAAAACATCTTGTAAAAAGTAAAGGACTTGTAGATATACAAGCGTAAAAATTCGAAAATACTGATTTCTGTTAGAATAACAAGTTAACTCTGCTTAATGCCCAATTGTCCACATATCAAATAAATCTTCAAATTATAAGGAAAATTCATTCGGTATAAATTATCATGTCAAGCATAATTTCATATATATACATAAACTTCTGAGAATATATCACAATTATGCACGAACTGGGACCATTAAGTTACGCTTGATGCTTACGCAATAATAAACAGGGAAATCCTCAGAATTTCTTTAGTTTCGGTGAGAAAGTATAAAATTTAGCTGGAGATGATCTCCGCTAATTCTAAGATTAGAAATCTTTGTAAATACAAAGTTGCATAAAAAATACAATGCATCCATATTTACATAACGACGGTAAAGAGTCTTTATCATGGAGTTATTTTTGAAATAGGAAAAAAAACAAACAATGTATGTCCGCGTTCGGTAAAGCATAATTTGAATAATTGAGTACAAGAGATATTGAACGCTTTTTATGCACGTTTTTCTTCATTGAGGATATAGCACTGCTATTATTTAAACAGCTTTATATTTATTTTTTGAAAACTGCCAATGCATTAGCTGAATAATACATTTGTTATCATTTACATAATTCAAAACCAGTGTGATTTGTTGTCCTTGCAGATATTTTACGTAACTCCTACATAGGTATAATTATTATTTATTTTTCATACACTTAGCACGTCAACCTGTACAATTGACAACAAAAACTTTGACAAAAACGTTTATCACATTATAGTACACAAAACGTGTAAAGAGACATTAAATTAGTTTTATTATTACGAAACTAATCGTTAGGATATTAAATTATAATTTATAGCTGTTACAGAACGTTGTACCTGTAAATTTACATTTTGTACGTAAAAAAAATTAATAGAAGCCGAAGTAGGCACTGCCGTCAATTAGCTTCACTCAAAGAGAGAAAAAAGGCAAACAATAAAAAAAAAATGAATACCTATAGATTTAATGGCTTTCCTCATAGCCACAAAAGCACACTTACACAATCAATGTGATAAAAGTCATTAGCAAATGCATAATTACACCGCTAAACACACATCGAACCTGAGACTGCATTCGCTCGTAACTCTCAGGCACATGCATATATACATCTGGGTATAGACACAAGAAAATATCAATATATTATCACAAGGCATATATGTACATATGAGACGTATATACCAAGGAGCAAGAGCAAGCACAAAAGTCGCTTATATATTGAGTGTCGTTGGCGGAGAGGAGAGGATAAAAAGGACGGGTCACGGACGAGGTTCTCTCTTGTACTTCTGTGCACCTATCGTCTAGGCTTTAAGCACGCATACATGTATCATCCTACACGATATATACCTACATACATCACTATTAGCCGCGTGCGACGAAAACACGTTTCGCTGATTAAATCTAAGCTCTGACGGTCGCGAGTGGATATGCCGCTTCGCGACGTTTCTCTGTCTCGCGCGTACAGCGTAAACGAGAACCTAATAACCAGAAAAGTACCTGGTGCCGCAGCTTCGGCGACTGTTTATATTATGCAGAAATTAACAGTATAACTGCAGGATGTTAGTTTTTTTTTGTATTATTTCTCGCGAAGATAATCGGCTGTGTTTAATATGCGGCGCAATGCTATAATAATGCTGAATTAACTGTGATTCTAATCGAAGGCGTGCTATTATTCAGGATGATAACGTACTTGAATCACTTTATAATAACAGTTTTTTTTTAAGGAAAATTACACGGTGCATAAATGTTGGGCAAGTAGAGTAGAAAAAGTTCAGGGGGTTTATCGGTACTGTCGTTTTAAAATAAAATTAACATTTGAACAAGATTATATCGCGATAACCCCCTTTTGACTTTTGAAACAGTATAAAAAAAGCTCGATCTGATGTTTCTTTTGTACGAGATAAAAGCAGTTAAATAACATTTACTTTCCTCTTCGATCGCGGTGCATTCAGTAAAGCACAGTTATGATGCCAATTCCAAGCAATACAAGCAAATCGATACAAGTATAGATACTGTACATATACACTTTTGGAAAAAGAACGTAATGAGGGAATAAAACTGGATTTTTCCGTGTGTACTTATAACAACTAACAGTCAACAAAGACAAGGTCTCGGCGCTCGTGTTATAGGCCGTTACAGCTCGTGTGCTTCCCCCGTGACTCCCTCTTATGCAGCGCATATGAAACGGTATCGGACCAGTTTTTCCTTATAAGAAACGTGTATTTGTGCCAGATTGTTTCAAAGTCTTTTTTTCGGCGACAATGAGTGGATCAACGTATCGCGAGAGAAAACGCGCCCTTGGCTTATTGTGCATGTGGCTTATGTGCACCGTCGTCGTTTCGACTAAAGGTGAGCTTTGCATACTTACATGTACTGTACGAATAGTGTTAAAAGTCGCCGGTTTGCACGTTCGATATGAACACCAATTGATTGCGAGTACGAGAAATATTAATTTAGAGCTATTTAATGAGTTTACCGCGATAGAATGTGATTAGGATTCATTAAAGTTTGTCATTAAAATAGCGAAAGGAAAAAAGTCAATAATTGATTTAGTAAAGCGTAATTATAATTTTACACATAGAATTATCGAATACTAAAACGTTCAAGATCGAACACTTTATTTTACTCAATATATACTTGTATTACAGACAATTCCGTTCATTTATAAAATATTGCACAATCCATTAGATCAATTCTTTTTTTTTTCTCACAGAGTGCGACAAGAGCAAATGTCGTGGACCAGTGAGATACTACGAAGACTTAAAGTGCAAGCCCGTCTACGCAAATGAGGATGACTGCTGCCCCGCTCAATACGATTGTTCGCATTTAAACAGCAGATCCCCAAACAAGTGTTACGCCAACGATAAAGAATACGCGGTTGGTGAGAGGTTGAAGGATGAGGATCGCATCAACCCCTGCGACATAGGATGCTTCTGTGCCGAATACGACGGCGTGTAAGTTAGAAATAATCGCGCGAACTTTCAATTATGTCATTGTCCATGATTGAACTCTATTGCAATATTTTCGCGGTACAAATTGTGCTCGAGCTTATCGGCATTTGTCATGCGTTATTTTTAGAGCAAAGTTTACTTGCGCAATCGTCGACTGTTTTCCCAAGGAAGCAAAACCAAATTGTTATTTGAGACGAAAAATAAATTCCTGCTGCGCCGCGGAGGAAGTGTGTCGTAAGTCAGCATTGTAATTCGTATAGAGTAAACTCAAACACGCCTTGGTTTCTTAAGATGTGATTTGATGGGTTTTCAGCTGAGAGTCCAGATGACAGATTAAAGTGCGAAGTAGGCGGAAAAACCTACTTGGACGGTGAGCGATTTTATCCAGAAGGAGAAACTAATGTATTATGTCAGTGTATGGAAGGCTATACAGGTACGTGTGTTTTTTTTTCTTTAATAAGTTTTTATTACTATTATATAAGAAAATATATAATAGAAGTAGTTTTTTTCTTATATATTATTGATAAAACTTGTTTTTCGAATAGTGCCGAGTTGAATAATACACAAATTATTGTACTCTTTATAACGATGATTGTACACAACTTTCTAAAAAGAACTTGCGGAAAACGTAAATTAAAACTTTTTACTGTTCGCTGGAGCGACTATTAAGAATAATAGATATAATGATTGTATATGACTCATTATTTATAAAGTAACATGTGCACATGTCATTGTAGGAGAGAACGTGCCTCCGTACTGCAGAAATACAACGTGTGGCGTAGAACTGCGTCATCCCTTGGAGATCCGTAAAAATTGTGCTCCCATTTTTGAGATTGGACAATCGCTGACTAGCAGTTGTAACTCGATGTTCAGATGTCGTAAGTCGATTAAGAATGGTTATGAAGTATTAAGTATGTTCAAATTCAACATTCATGTACACATTCTGTATTTTTTTTTTTAGAAAATGTCAATGATACTGTCGTTCATCTAGAGGAAGAAAAACCGGTGGAACATGGTGGGGATATGCTATAAATGATTTTTATTTACAATCACTTACAATAATTTTTTTTTAATGAAATTACAATTTTTTTGTTCTCAGGTTCAAATTCTTGTAAGTTTGGCGACCTGGAATTACATATTGGCGACGAATTGAATCAGTCGACTCATTATGCATCTCAGTGCGTCAGATGCGTGTGCGAAGTACCGCCTGTGTTAACTTGTCAACGACTTAAGGATGATGAGTGCAATGCCAAGTATCCCCAACAAGCATAAGACTACTGTTATGACATTTGTTATTTTTTTATTGGAATAAATTTTGTGTACTGAGACTTTCAACAACCTATTGACAAAATTTTTATTGAAACCTTCCAGATTTTTATAATAGAGGACGTGTTACATAAAAAGTATTTTCCTCCATAAAATACGGATTAGTTTTACCTTTAAACTTATGTCGTAATAGTTTTTATAAATATGCGAAAAAGAATTAAAAGTTTTTAATACAACCAGTTACAAACACCAGTTCTTGTACTTATTAGAAATTTTTATGGTATTGGGATTTAAATTCCTATTCAAATCTTTTCGAATATTCATAAAAATATTAAAAATATTCATGGTTAGATAGGTATATTTTTGATTGATAAGGATACATTAATGTTACATTAAATTAAAAATTCAAATATATTATTAGGAAAAATATTTACTAATAACCTTATAAATTTTCCATGTTGACTATAAGAATACTTTTAATTTTCGTCATATAAATTCAACAAAAAAGATGTTTTACATGTCGCAATAATATGCAAATCACTGTACTTAATAATGTATTATATTCAATAAAATCTAGAGCTTCAATAATATCTAGTAAAAAATAATAATAAATTTCTTCCTTACAAAGGAAGCTTAGTAATCATGCAATTTATTTTTGTCAAAAAATGGAAGTGGAACATGTTTTATAAGGACTTCTATACATAAAAATAAGCGATTCTATTTCATGTGTGTGCGTTAGTTTTATAGCTAATTCAAATCGTAATAAAACTAATTATTTGAGTTTTATTTTTTTTTATTGTTCATATCTCAAATTATTTAAATTATTTTCAAATTTAACAATTAAAAGTATTTGTATTTTCTTGATCTTTTAAAACAAAAGTTAAATTAGGTAATTAGATTTAACTGGTTTTTCATTATTTATTCAGTGTATAAAAATACCTTTTTTCATATTTTAAAATTTTGTACTTCTTCTTTTAAAAAGTTGGTCTCTGTCAAAGAAACAATATATATCTAGTTGAAATATGATCATTCATGACTTTTTCAAAGAATTAGATGATAATTTAAAAAGTCAATTTACGCTAAGGACTATGTATGGTGAATACATACATATATATATGTATCGATTGCACTTGTTAAATGCAGCAAACTCCGTGTTTAGTTTCCTACGTGCCGGTACGACCTCCTTAAATGAAGATTATGACTGCAAATACAATTTCAGGTGATTATTCAATTGTATATATAAAATTGAATAACAAAAAACATTGTGGAAATAATTAGCTAAAGTGACAGTTTATAAAATATCTAACTTGAAAAAGCATATGTTTCTCTTCATGACTATATAAGAACATAGATAATTGTGCCTCTCATTTTGAACCCTAATAAATTGTATAATTGTATACACTACAAAATAAGAAACATTTTCCAGAAAGAATCAGCTGTCTAGAGCAAAAGGAAAATGAACTTTGTAAAATTTCGAAATTTTACATGGTTAGTATATCTGTAGATATTCAAGGTTCGTAAAAGAATTCAGAGTACAGTCTGACATCGATGTTTATAGATCTACTGCTATTTGCTAATACTGATTTCGTAACTCTAATAGCTCATATAATATATGAAATTGCACGGTTTTATAAGGTTCCCAATTAGAGGCAAGTCTTGGAAAGATGTTCACTTACAAGGAGTATCCACACCGTTCTAGCAACGGATTTACTTAAAAATTTACAGAGCCATTTTTTGGTGATAAATGTGAGATTCATGTCTTGGCATTAGTGCCAATGGGCCCTCGAGGCCGAGTTAAGGCCCATTTAACCAAAATATATGTGAAACATTATGGTTGTCTTTAAATCTTCATTGCAAGGCCAATTATGTTGCAACTCTATGCTGCAAATCTTTTTTTCAACATATATTGTAGAGAATGTTGCAAAAAAGATATCAAAAGCATAGATAATAAGCTTTTATTTGCATTTTAGAAAGAGTTATTAGCAGATTACATTCAGAAGTTTGAAGAGAGCTAAAACATGATTAAATTTTGGGCCGTAAAATTTAGCATTTATTTGAGTTGTAAAGAGCGTAAAAAGTTAACATAATTTTCGATCGCTCATAAATTTTGCTAAATGAAAGCTTATTTATTATCTGTCCAAATTCATGACTCCTTGTTAGTATTTTCATCAATCGTTTTCTAAAGATAGAAGTATACGTACATATATAGAGAGATCTTTAATAAAAATTCTATAACATTCGGTTTATTTATAAACTGTGTAAGTATTAAAAATATATATTCTAAATAATAAATCAATTTTAAAAATTGATTCATAAAAAGTAATTATATATTAATTACCAAGACTAAATTTTCATTATTAGTTTTTAATAAAGTAAGACGATAGAAAATTTAAAGAATATATTTGAAAATTATTTATTTTAATTTATTGAATAATTATTATTGGTTATATTTATAAATGTAAGTTTTAAAAATGATGTTACTATATTACTTACTTTATTTAAATTATATATTTCATGTATATTGGAACAAATAATTAAATTTACGGAAACTAAGTGCCAATGAAATAGCAGAGTTTTTTTCCATAACTTGCACGTTTCTCTTGTAAGTGAATAAAATTAAAATTAGCTAAATATGGTATGCTGGTGGTAAGCCGAGATGTATCACATTCAAAGATAATTACAGACCGACGTGATTCTGATTCTAATTACGATATCAACGTATTCATATTTATGAAGCAGACTTTTTCATCTCTCAAACTTTTTTATTTCGGAAAAATTCTCATCAATTGATAAAAATCTTAGATTTTTTAAATGCTTTCGTAACAATGGTAAGGCAGGATAATAAAAAAGGTCTTATTTGAGTTTATGACGTGTTGACTAAAAAAAATTTAATCAATTACTCTATCATTTTATAGTGTAATTCGGCCAGTATTCATTAAAATGTGTGTCGAAACCGTTAATACAGTTATTCTAATTTCAAATTTTCTTCTCTGTGATTCCAGTCAAAACATTAACGTGGGCATCCAAACAAACCATCAAATTAATGTTTTTTAATTATGTAGTACGCATTATTAATATGTATTAATAAACTGTTTTTCATGAAACTAAATATTTATGTCAAACAACTGCCCTAAAAACATTTTTTCAATAGCATATACAATTTTTTTTTCATAATAGAAAGACAAATAGGTCCATAAAACTCAACGTGAAGTGCCTTTGAGAATTACTATATCAAATCTAACCCTCCATGTCATAAAAACAATTATTATATTTCTATCGAATTGCATACGTCCACAAACATTCATTCAATTTCAATAATTATGTTTTCTAAACCCAGAAACGAAAGCGGTTCGTGTCGAATTACCCGTCCTTATAATCCATCACGTCACGCGTAAGCCAAGATTATTTCCCGCCTTGTCCCCACTATATGCCAGTATGTGCCTCTCGCGGTATGACTCTCCCGAGGTCCCTATATAAGAGTTGCGCACTAAGCTGAATCAAGTCAAAGTGTCTTAAGCATCGATCATGAGCGGAATGATTTACGTTGGAAAAGCGACCCTCGGCCACTTCCTGTGCCTCTGTCTCCTGTTCGCCGTCGCTGTTTCCGCAGAAGGTGAAAACATCGTTACTTTTTCGGCTCCTTTTAATTCAGTGCTACAGTGAATATTTTTTTTTTTTTTTATAAATTTATAGTCGATTTAATCGTCTGTTCGTGTGTTTGTTGGATGGTATTTTGTGAAATGCGTGGACTTTTATTTTCGAATACAAGAATAACTTGATAGACGTATAAAATTTTTTTATTTTATTTTAAAATGGTACGGCGTGAGTGAAAGTACGTGTCGTTTATTCAAGTTTCCAGTTTTTTTATTATACGTTCAGTTAATGAATACACATTAATTAAATGCGCCACTGTTATAGATCAAAAACTAAAAAGTCATTAAAAGAATATTTGAACAAATGTTTTTATTAAAGCTGTTTATTTTTATTATCTTATCTTATTTAGTTTTGCTATATTTTCTTTCAATACTTAACTTAGTACGATAAAATATAGTTCTAATATTTTTTCTGTTATTAATTTTTTTTATTAGTAAGCTGTGCGACGATTCGATCACTAAGTACTATTTTTCTTTGAAAATTACCTGGTTCATAAATACAAAAATTTAGTTTTTCAGTAAGCTCTATAATGAGAATCATGAAATAGATCTCACAGATACAGTAAAAATGTAATAAGTGTAAATTATTATAAGCAACGATCAATTCATAACATTTAAAGTGTTAGTACATTATGACAATAACTAAGCATAAGTAACTATTTGTTTTTAATTGTAAACATATCTGATTATAGAGTGTGACAAGAAACAATGCAAAGGACCAGTAAGATTTTACGAGGACCTAAAATGCAAGCCGATCTTGGCGAAACCGAACGATTGTTGTCCCGTGAGGTACGACTGCTCTCACTTGAATGGAAGAACGACAGACAAATGCTACTTAAACGGTCATGAATATGCAATTGGAGAAGCGCTTAAGGATGAGGATCGAGCTAGTCCATGTGATATAGGATGTACGTGTACCAAGGGATACAATGACGTGTGAGTATGACGAATCTATCCTAATAAAAACAGTTTCTATTGATGAACTTGAGCATTCCAGAACCTGTCCTCTAAATAGTACAAGATCCACACTGAACAAATCATGTAAAATAGAACTTTTTCTAAATGGAAAGACGTAGAATTTGAAAAGATATCAGCTGAAAAATTTCAATTACATAAATGAGATTTTAAATATACGCTTAATTAGTACTGATCAAGATGTTATTTTCAGAGCAACGTTTACTTGCGCGATAGTGGATTGCTTCCATCCAATGATACCTAAAGAAGGATGCTACAGTAAAAAAAATCCAGATTCATGCTGTGGTCAAGAACAAGTGTGTCGTGAGTAAACTGACATATAATGCACAACCAATAGATTTGTTTATGATTGCAAAATAACCGTTTTAAACAATTGACTTTAATTTATAGCCAAAAGTCTAGAGGAGGTAGCGAAGTGCGAAGTTGACGGCGAAAGTTACATGGATGGTCAATCATTTTATCCAAAGGACAATCCTGAACTGTCCTGCACTTGCATGGAAGGTTATAAAGGTACGTCTTTATCAAAGAAATGATTTTTTTTAAAGAAGATATTTTTATAATCGAACGGATAACATTCTTATTCAAAAAGTTTGTTTGATTGGAAACAATATAAGAAACACTTCATTAATGATTGTCGAGAAATGGAAGAATAAAAAAACACAATATTTTATCATTGCAGGAGAAAATGTTGAACCGTTCTGTAGAACCATATCATGCGGAACGGAATTACGACGAGCTCTTGAACTCCACGAAAATTGTGCGCCTGTATTCTACGACAGTCAAGTCCCAAGAACCAGTTGCAGTTACGCTTACAGATGTCGTGAGTATAACAAAATAATGTAACGATAAAATTCAGTTTAATAGGGTTAAATGATATTAAGCTATGCGTATTTTTGTTTTTTGTAGAAAACAGCAACGACACATTGATTCCTTCGCCAAGTGGAAAGTCGTCGGAGGAAAAATCATCAGAAGAAAAGTCTGACAAATCCGATTCAAAAGAAGTGTCTGGTAAGACTGAAATGAATTTTTAATCGAATAAAATTGAGATTATAATCTATCAGAGCGCAGCACAGTTTATTATATATCATTCTGAGCTATATATAGAAATCAATTATTTCTACCTCTAAAACTGTAAAATTAACAAATTTGAAAATGACAATAATATACGATTCAAAAGTATCAAAAATGACGTTCGAAATAACTATATTTCCTTTTTTCAGCCGATATGATGTGCAAGTTTGGCAACTTAACAATGCGAATAGGTGACGAGCTGAACCAAGCGACCGACTACAGTTCCGTGTGCGTGAAATGCGTGTGCGAGGTGCCGCCAGTGCCGACTTGCCAGCATCTTCCCGAATCCGAGTGCAACATCACGGAACATCCGGATTTTACTAAACAGACCTGAACTTCTCTTTAATTTTAAGCCGATCTAACGTTAAATGCTCACGATTACAGTTGTAAGTTTAGTATTAATTCACTGTGATAATTCACCGGACGTGAACAATTCGATCTACCAATAACTTAGATCATAATTGTTATCTCTAATTAATAAAATTATTGTTTATTTACCTCATTTATTGTTATTCACATATTATAAAGATTTAACGACAATAAATAATTTGGAAGTAATGAGAATCATCTCATAGTGTTGCACACACAGGGTATGTACATATACTTATAATATAGGTCTAATCAGTTTTAAATAAATGTTCTCATAAGTCACCAGGTTTGATCTATTTATTTAATGCAACGAAGCGATAAGATTGAAAAAGAATCATTGCTTAATTGCTATAAATGCAACAAACTGTTCCAAATATAAATCGTTTAGAGAATTAATTTCAATCTAATTCTTGTCTGAAAGAAATAATGAAAATATGATAATGCGTTTTTGAGAAACTTCTAATTATTAAATTAGTTATCCATCACATTAAAAAGTAATGTTTTTCTATTAACAAAGAAGTTTAAATCCTAACGAAGGCACATTTTTCAGGTATTTTATAATTTTTTAAGTGGAGCAAATTATACATATACAAGGACTATTTTTTCATTTAAACCATTACTTCCCGTATGTGCTGAAATTTTATGTTGATTTCAGTCACATAGTTTCTAAAATAGGGGCGTGCTGTACACAAAATGTACCTAATCTTCTACCTTCAAGGTTGTTTTATCGAATGGTGATGAAAAAATTTAATAAATATTTCAAATAAGTAAACAATTTGACAATTGAAAATAAAAAAAAACATATTCTTAAACTCTGAGTTTTTAATTATCTTCAATTTAACCCTCCAAAAGTAATTGATATCACTCTAAAAATGATGACAATTATTGTGTTTCCGACACTTAAACGTAAAAGTTAGAAGTTATTTCACATCAAGTTGAGTGAAGTACTTTTTTAAAGACAATTATAGACGAAAATTAAACTTTTGGTAAATATTTACTTTAAATCGACACTATTTCGGTACCGAACTGATTTTTGAAAAAAAATTTCTTGTACTTGCATAATTTTTAAGTTTAAGAGTCGAGAGTACGTTTGTAATCAATTTTAGAGTGATATCAATTAGTTTTGAAGGAAAATTTGAAATTAATTCGAAACTTAGGGCTTTAAAATAAGGTATTTTATTTTAAATTTTAAAATTATATTTATATCACTAACCTAAAAATCGCAAGTTTGACATGATTTTTAGGTTCTCATGGAATAGAATATTGTTCGACACTGGTGGGTAAGTTGATTTTAGCGCATGTGACTTTTCACCCGCGTTTTGCTCGGGCGAAAAACGTTCGCTACATTAAAAAACAGACTTACCCATTAAACTTTTTCATCACCATTAGATAGAGCGACTTCGAAAATAATAGATAAGGTATGTACATTTCGTATACAGAACAGAAAATTTTCATTTATAAAAATTTATAATTTTTTTTTAATTTTAATATATATACTTGATAAAGACGATAAATTTAGATCATCACATCGGATCGCAAAGATTTTTAATAAATCGCAGATAATATAGGTTCAATTTTAAAAGCAAAATAAGTAAAAAAAGGCGAGGAATGCATTCGCGAAATTTTGTACATTCTCTCCGCATAATAGACGCACGTGTTAGGTTACACCGAATCTTTTTACTCAAAAATGAAATGTTATAATTATATCCGATGTTACAAGGATTAGCAAATATTATACAGAATCATGTATTTTTATGGAGGAAAGTCCATTCTTTTCAGAGAGATTGGATTTTTTATATAAGAAAACATGTTTGTATAATATTTATGTTATCTCTTTGGTTTTCTGATAAAAATACCGATCGACACTGAAATAACCGCTTGGGGACGAATGGGTTGAATAATATTTGCACAATCCAAGTAATAAAGCCATTAAAAAAAATTTTAAAAGAATTAGATTTCCTATATCTATTTATATTTCCCCCACTTTTTTCAATTCCTATATAAATGTATTCTCCCCACCATGCCTACCTAGGAGTTACTGCTTTGCGTCGTCCGTTACACTTTAAATCTCAATGTAAGATTTAAACGCCGAGTCGAGCAAATTCAGTATCTTCTTTGCGTCAAAAGCGAATAGCATTATGTCTACTGAAAGGTCAACTTTTAGAGGTCTACTTTGCCTACATTTGTTTGTTTTTACGGTTTTGGCTACAAGTAAGCAATATTTTAATACATATTGGCTATATACATAGAGGGCAATATTAATTATGTAACCATTTATAATTTATTAAAAATTATACTTATCAACTTGAACAGTTGTGCTATCACTTTTAAAAAAAAAACTCTATAAAGATTGTATCCTACGTCTCAATTTCACAGCGTGCGCAATCATAACAGGCACTATCTGTACTGAACCAAATAAAAAAAAATTGATATTTCGTAGCGAGTACATATATTTACGGCAAAGAACATTTCTTAACTGTTTTTTTCTAGAAAAAGTAAAACAACTGAAAACAATTATTCATAGTTATTAGTTTCATATATACTAGACACTATAAATGCAATATAAAAATGCAACCATGTAATAACATTAAAAAAATGTTTAGAATGTAGTCAAAGTCAGTGTAAAGGACCAGTGCAGTACTATAAGGATTTAGGTTGCAAACCAATTTATGAGGAGCCAGACGATTGTTGCGCCATTCGTTATGACTGTTCTCATTTGAATAAAAGATCAAAGAACAAGTGCTACATAAACAACAAAGTATACAAATTGGGAGAGGTTTTGAGGGAAGAAGATAATGTTGAGCCATGCTATATATGTGTCTGTGATAGATCGGATAACAGCGAATGGTATTTTTAATAGTTTATATACTTTATGCCTTTCCCTTCTTCGCAAGATTGACCTTCTTATTTTTTCCGTAACTTTCATTATTTCATATTATTATATAGCGCCATCTCAGTCATTTTCATGAGAGTTGCTTCATTTCATCATCCAAAAAATGTATAATAAATATTTGTAGAAAGTATTTAAAACCTTTAGTTATCGACAAACGTCTTTCATTATCGGTAGATGTTTTTGTCTTACAATTAAGTTGGTAAATAAATACTAGAGATTATAAAAAAATTCTTTACTATTGCATTCACAATGATGAGAAAATAACAAATAGTTAATTTGTCGACAGTAATGAGATAAGTTTGTATTAGTGTACAAGTAATACGTTAAAGCATCGTCTGACTTTATTCAGAACGTACCTTATACTTGAGTCAAATGTATTAATCTATGAACTTTAATCTTTTGCTTTCTCAGAGAGGACAGGAGAGGATTATCGGTGATAAAAAAAATTTTATCACCGAAAATATAAACATTTTACGCTGCCAAAACTATTTTAAAAGAAAGCTTGAACGTTTCTACAAGTGTCGAAACTTTAAAATTTTTGAAAAAAATATTCTAAGTACGTGAAAAAAAATATAGAAAATCTGGACTTGAATGTCGTCTACTCCACTCAATTACTCGACCAAGAGATTTCAAGACTAAAATGTTTATAGTAATTAATAACGATAACGTGTGCCTTAATATAAAGTTTTGACACCTGCGTAATTAATTAATTAATCGATTAAAACTTATTTCCGATTTTTAGGATCATTCTATCGAAAATGATCTTGTGAGACAAATTAGAAAGCTGTACAGCAGTAGTCACGAGAATATTTTCGTTATGGTAGTAATAAAAAATATTAAAGTAAAAAATGTATGCAAAAAATAAATTTTTAAATTAAGTAATTTATTTTAAAAAATAATAAAAAATTATTTAAAAATAGATAGATGATAAGCGAAAGGAAGCAAAGTGCCAATATATTGGCAGCGGTTTTTAGAATGCGATATACTATTAATAATTTTTTTGCGTTAATGATGGGAATGAATATACCTAGCATTAGTATATTACGTCACTAGGGAGGAAAAAACTTGGACGGCCCAGAACTCACGTAAATACGAGGTCTGGGCTGTCCAAGTTTCCTCCCGAGTAGTGTATACTATTTTTTTTATCTAGCGAAGACGAAAGTGACACTGTCGCAAACCAGTCCCGGGAGAGAAAGTGGTACTTTCGGCCCGCTAGACAAAAATAATTTTTAGTATCTTAACTGGTAATAATATGTCAGTACTTTTTACAGAATGAAAATGTTGAAAATCAGTAGTTTTATTTTACATTATGTATTGTTTAAATCTGTTATTTTATTTTTGTAACTTTTTAGGCCAGAGTTTATTTGTGAGGCTAGTGCTTGCTATCATGACATTAAGATTAGAAAGGGCTGCATTGATAGACACATCCCAGGAACTTGCTGTGACCGAAAAGAAGTGTGCCGTAAGTAAGAATAGGGTCCTATTTAGTTTTATACGCTGAATTTTTTGATTGATCTTTAACATATTCACTTTCAGCGTCAGACAAAGAATTCACTTGTAAAGTTGACGGAGAAACGTACTACGAAGGAGAGACATTTTACCCCACAAGTGATCCTGAAGTGGTATGCACTTGCAAGGAAGGCTATGAGGGTATCGATCATTAACCGTACTATACAGATACATATGTAGCTTTAAACTAACACATTCAATTAGAAATGAATTATAGTTCATTTATAAATTCTGTACTAAAGTTGCTACATACACTCCAGTTTAGAGGAAATTGATAAACCTCATATCATGTCGACATACCTATACAAAATTGATTCTATTACTTTCTGCGAAAGTAAAAAAGAATCGATTGAAAAGTAATGTCTTGTTATATTTGTCTGTTTCTACTACCACGGTTTAAACCATGTATATCCTTGCTATGAGAATCAGGGTTGGGGTCCTCCTTTATTACTAATTATTTTAACGTTAAGTTTGTTAACATTTTTTTTAAATTGAAGTAAAATTATTTCAGGAAAAAATATTAAGCCCTTCTGCAAAAAATTGACATGTAAAAATGATCCAGAAAGTGCGGAGAGTGTTCGACTAAATTGTGCTCCTACGTACTCCCGAAATCGTCTCCCACCAAGTGTCAGTTGCAGCTCTGTGTACACTTGCCGTTAGTATATCGAAAATTCCAAGTAAACATTAAGTGGTTCGACAAGTGGATAATTAAATTGAAACTATATAGTTTATCTTTACATCCTAAATCACTATACGTCGTCCATTAAAAACAATTATTTTAAATTATTATTTATCATTAAATTCTAATAGTATTTTTTAAGTTACATTAAATCCCATGCTAAATCTTATACATTTTCAAAGACGCGCAAAACTGGATAGGTAGTAATTAATATTTTCCAATATTTTTTGGAATTATATATAATCAACTGCGTCTATATTTATTGTAGAAAGAAAATATGATAAAGTAATCCAGGCAGTAACTAAAGGCTCACATGAGGATAAGCGCAATAAGTCCAAATCCAGAAATATTTCAGGTAAATATGAAAACGAGGACATTAAAATTAATTTTTTAAAACCAAGATAGACGTATAAATGTTATACCCTCCTTTATTACATACATATCAAATATATAAAGCTCCGCCTAATATTTGCGCGATAAAAATTTATTTATTTATTCAGCCAGATAATATTAAATAATTATACATTGTATACGTTGTAATCCCGCATAGGAAAATATTATTTCCTGTTTGCCGGCCTGCATACTAAAACTAATACTAAAAATTATAAGCTGAAACTAAAATTACGCCATAATATTTATGCAAATATAGGTACAATCAGTATGGAAATAAAATACAACAAACAAATTTCTTTTAGGTGACATGAAGTGCAAATTTGGTAATTTAACCATGGGAATTGACGATGTAATAAAACAAAAGTCATTTGATTCTTTCTGTGCATATTGTGTGTGTGAAGTACCACCTATTCCAACTTGCCGAGGATTTCCACAAGAAAAGTGCGATTAAAAATTGTTCATCTATTCATTTGGAGATAGAATATTCATTTCGTTTCTTAAAATAGCAATGATTGGTAGCAATATCAGGTGTGATCTCGTGTGAAATCTCAGGCCTAAATCTCAGATAAATTCCTGCTGTCCAAAATTATAATAAATTCGTTGTATTTTGTTGTGATGAAAATAGAACTGATTATAATTCTGACTTATTTGCAATATGCAATGATGGAAAATAACTTAAAAATGTAATAAATTTCATTAGTTTATAAAATTATTGCTTATTTTATTTTCAATCGTCGCATTATTTCACAGAAATTTAAAAAAATTGTATAATATAAGAGTATGGACAACACAGTATATTATATTAAATATGATAGCAGAAACGATGCAAAAAATGTAATAGCGGATTGAGATGAATCTACTTATCCAATAGCATTTTGGAATTTCCGAGTACTGTGGATCTACATAAGTGTTGAGTGTCAAGATGAACGAGCTCAGTCTCTTTTTGGTGTCAAACGTGAATAGAATAATGTCTGCTGAAAAATCAATTTATACCGCCTTGATTTGCTTGTATCTGCAGTTTGTCGTAGTTATTTGGGCTACAAGTAAGACACACTTATTAATTGTGTAAAGATATTTTCTTTTACTTGTTTTATTATAAATTATAATTAATAATTGTTGATTTGAAAAGTTGCGACATTATACTTATAAAAATGCTAAGAAGTACTTCAGGTATATTATTTCTTTACCGGAATGCAAGTTCATAAAATATTTTTAATGTATATTCAAACTGAACTGCAGATTTACCCTCATATAAAAAAAACTTTAGAGCATATTACATACATTTATATACATAAAAGTTCTTTCAAAAAAGAGTGAAAAGAATAAAATTCATCATTATAGTTATAGTATAATATATACAAAATTGGTATTTTATAGATTACATATCACACACTATAAATACATTGCATCAACAACTCGAACTTACGACGTGCTCAATCTCAATGAAGAATACTGTACTATAAAGATAATACTTAGCATGTAAGAATTTAGTGAGCAAAATATATTTGCACAATGAAAACAACATTTCTTAATGAATTTGCTAAAGAAAATAGTTGATTTGAAAACACTTTTTTATATTTAACTATCACAGCTATTTATGTAAATAATTGTGTAGAATGTGACCAAAGTCAAGGCAAGGGACCAGTACAATACTTCAAGGATTTAAGCTGCAAACTAATTTATGAAAAGGTTAACGACTGTTGTACCATTCGTTATGACTGTTTTCATTCGAGTAACAGGTCGAGGGACAAATGCTACATAAACAGCTACGAATACGCGATCCATGAACATATGAGACGTGAATACATGTTTTTGCGGCGGAGGCATAAAATCAACATGGATTGGTGAATATCATTAGAACATGGGCCCATTATTTTCCATAAAAAATAATAATTGTGAGTTTTGTTCTCGTCAGTTTACAAAGTTAATAATTGCAAGGTTAATGTTTATGAAAATCAATAAAAACAAAAAAATAGTCTTTGGAAATTAATATACTTTTAAAATGGTAAAACATTACTAGTCATGCCGTTTAGCATTGTTCATTTTAAATAAACGACACTTCGGCCACACTGCTATGAAAGCCCTCTTCAAGCTTAACGCTACCTCAAAGGTCCATACATTATGTTAATAAACTTATTGTATTGACCTTTGAGGTAACGTTAAACTTGAAAAGGGCCTCCAGTAACTTACAAGGGGAACCCAAGAAGTCCGGGAAACCGATTTTAATGAAACTTTGCGGAGACATTCTTTGATCGAAAATATCAGATACGTGTCTCGTATTTTAGTAAAATGGTCCATGGAGTCCGAGTTAATACCCATTTAATCAAAATATATGAGAAATCATGATTGTCTTAAAACCTTTATTACAACGCCCATGTATATCGTAGACAATATGATGAAATAAATATCAAAAGTATAGATAATAAGCTTTCATTTGCATTTTTGAACGAGTTAATAGCACTTTTTATTCAAAAGTTATGAGCGATCAAAATTCAAGTTAATTTTTGGGCCTTAAAATTTAATGTTTATGTCAGTTGATAAATACATACAAATTTAACTCGATGTTCGATCGTTCATAACTTTTGAACGAAAGGTGGTAATAACTCGTTCAAAAATGCAAATGAAAGCTTATTATCTATACTTTTCATATCTTTTTCGTAATATTTTCTGCGATATATATTGGCCTTCAAATAAAGGTTTTAAGACTCCTTGTTAGTGTCGCCTAAACGTCGTTTATTTAAAATAAACAATACTAAACAGCATGGCCCGTATTTTTATTACCATTGTAAAATTATTTGCTATTGGTTGAGTCTTCCACTATAATTATAATACTTATTTATAAAAAAATGTGAAAATTCATTTAATTAAATTTTTTTAAATTTGTTCTCACCTATGAAACATGTCGGTAAAGTGTAAGAGCTTTTCACGATTTTTTCGAATTACGTTATGAACTTATACATAAATATTTATTGCAGAACACGAAAATGATTTATTAATCCACCCAGCAACTAAAAATTTATTAATGGACCAATCTAATAAATCAATATCACCAAAAGAATCAGGTAAATAAAAAATCCAATCATATATGGAGTCACATTATTTCAAACACTAAAGCAGTTAAATATTTAAGCTAATATTTACGCACAATAATAAACCACTAATGAAAATGAAAGAAAATAAATCTAACAAATTTTTTATAGGTGAAACGACGTGCAAATACGGTAACTTAACCATGCAAATTAACGATGAAGTAATTGGACAAGAGCGATATCTTTTCAACTGTGTAAAATGTGTGTGCGAGGTACCACCTATTCCGACTTGCCGAGGCCTTTCATCTGATAAGTGTAATTAAGAAATGATCACTTATTCATTTGGAGATCAAACATTGATTCCTTCGGTAAAACAGCAGTCATTGCCTGTGATATTTTCACTAAAAATAAACTAATGCAATTCAAACAAGAAGATAATGCATTCTCGAAAGATTGTAATCAATAAATTGACAAGTTTATAATGATTAAAAATAAGTTTTATAAAATTTTTATACAACATAATATAATAACAATTAAATAAAAATCATTTTGATTAATAAATAACGGCGCACGGTATCGTGACAAAGACAATATAATGTGCCAGTTTGATTGCGCGACCGCGTGATATACATATACTTCTCATTTGCTTTATACAATACTTATACATACGCGTGTTGTAGAGAAAAAGAGAGAAATACATAAATACAAACGAATATAATATGTATAATAGATTTGAATATATGCCGCACGTAAATAGAGGACTTATATTGGGTTTTTAAATGTTATTTAAAACATAAATTTACTTGGCTATTTATTACATAATTTCAAAAGATTTTATTGTTTACATTTTCAAAATCAACAACGCATTAACATTGTAATATTTTTAATTTTTTTTGTAAAATGCAATGCAATAATAATATAATATAATAATATATATAATAATAATGCAATATAACAATTTTTCAATTTAGCAAAGTACATTGGAAATAAAGACGTATGAAATGGTATCCTAATTTAGAAATTTATATTTTAATTTAAAACCTTTTTTTTTAAACCTAGTTAATAAATTTTACAATACATGCTTCTTCAATGTAATTATTAATATGATATATATAAAGCGTATATGTCTGCATTATACATTTTTTTTAATTTTTATAAAATTTACTTATACAGGATGAATCGATCCCGTCGCATTGGCTATATACCATTCGATAGATCGCGAAATTCTAAGAACCACGTATCTTTCTCGTTTTTTTATCTGACAAGTAGT